>JAVXUO010000334.1:0-211366 GCA_033065855.1 Escallonia rubra
GATAGCTTGTAGCAGTCAAAAAGGGGCACTTGTTGCTGTTAGAATTAACAATAAACTGGGTTACTGAACAAGCTCATATTGTGGGAAGATTACCCACGCTAGTTATTCGTCCTTCAGTCCCTGCTCCTAAACTTCTGAACTAAAGGTTGAGCTAAGTTGCAATCCGGCTACCCTTTCTTGTATTAAACTATTCGTTTTCTAATCTTACGAAGTACGAGTAAGCATGTCCCTTTCTCAAACTAAAAAAACAATCTTTTAGGAGAAGGGTTATTTTCTGTTGGGTTGAGTAGAACTCCTGTATGTCATCTCCTAGTTTCTAAATCTTTGGGTCATGTTCCTCAAAAAATTTAGTCTCATCACTAAAGATATCTGACTTATGTTTTCAGGTTACATCAAAGAAGCGGCGGTGTCGTAGTGCATCTTTAGGAGTTCGTAAAAGTTCTTAAGGTAAATGTTATGTTCCCTGTCGACGCCTTCACTTATTTCCATTTACTTGAGAACTTTAACTCGAAGCAGGAAGTCCATGGTTGATCGTCTCTTGGCTGTCAATTGTAATTTCTCGAAACATCTTCATCAACGCCAAAAATCCCGCAGTCTTAATCCTCTCTATGATAACCGTCAAAAGCACATAATGGATGGTTTTTTATGGCAACTTGTAGGAATAGCTCAGATGGATATGGCAGAGTACGGTCATCGATGGCACGGTTTCGTTGTAATTGCAGTTGTTGTGTAGGTTGGGTTAGGGAAATAGGTCTTTGTAGGTAGTAGATCCCCCTGCTGGTTCCACTCTTATTGCAATTTCCCTCTCTTCCTGTCTCCTCCTTTCTAGTGGTTGTAGTATGCTGACAATGGTGTTTATAAATAAGGCAACTTTTTCTGAGCAAGTTGTATATGTCAATTTTAGTTTAGGAAGAGAAATTCCCAACTCCCCCAAGTTTTCCTACCAAATTTAGAACCAAAAGATTGTGGTAAATTCTGGTTGGAACGATTGGTCGTAATTCTGTTCGTTTGACTAAATGCTTGAGAAAGAGGTCCTAAGTGTTGCACCTGATATGTTAACTTGTCAAATTGGGTGTTTGCGTGACGGAAACACTTGATACAATGCATTGTTGATGCTCTTCAAAGCTGACTGTAGGCTTCCCCATCTGGGCAGAGATACTGAAGCAGATATCTATTTTCTTTAGGCACCAATTGTTGCTTATAGTCGTACAGATATCGCCGATACCAATTCTGGTGGTACTTTTGTGGCATATATACGGTGCTTTGTGAATATTGTCTACTGCAGCAGTGGCGCAATGCTTTTACCTTCCTCAATTTACCTTTTTCCTTTCAGTTTCGGGGAAGACTCTTAACTCTTTCACCCCTACGATAAGAACTAAGAAGCTTGTTTAGACCATTGATACACACAAGTCTCACATGGATCTCTTGCAGAGGTTGTAGTTTTTCAAATCTCTATCTATATTTTATATCATATTATATAATTTAATATATAATAATAAATATATAATAGACGAATCGTTGTGCGTTGTGGAAGCGACACGTAAGCTTTTTTAATTTTCTTTTTTCTTTTTTACTCCTTTTAATACTTATGCGACACATCATCATATTTGTTTCGGTATTACATTCTTTTTTCATTTTTACTTATTAAAGTTACACATGCATCATTACTCTTTATTATAAATTATTGTTAAAAAATTCGCAGGTACTATTTGCATAATTTTACTGAACTTTTTTGCGCTTTTTAAAACTTCCTATTCAATATACTAACATATTTAGGTCTTAATATTTACCACTAAAACCTCAAAAGTACTTTAAAAACGAAATATAATCTCATAAATGTAAAATACGAAAATCATATATGTAATCAAACATAAATAATTTACAAAGTTATATGACTTAATTTTTAAAAATATTTAACTTTTTTTTTAAAAATATTTTGGGTGTTTATTTTGTTATTTTAAAGTGTTTTTGAGGTGTTCATAGTTAAAATTAAGTTCTAATATGTTGATACATTGGTTAGGTAAAGTTTTAGAAGGTATAGAATTTGTCTTCTGCTCATATAAGGTAAACTAAAATTATGACAATAATAGCTACGAATTTTTTACTAATTATCAAAGTAAATAATCATGATGCATGCATAATTATAATAAAGGAAAATGATTCGAAAACAAACATGACGATGTGTCGCAAAATTGACCTCAAATTCTAAATTGGGAATCATGTATGAAATCAAAGATAAATAATTCACAAAGATTTTTCAAAAATAATATTACAAAGTGATATGACTTAATTTTAAAAATATTTTACATTTTTATATATTTTAGTATTTATTTTGTTATTTTAAAGAGTTTTTTTGAAGTGTTAATAGTTAAAATTAAGTCTTAATATGTTGATACATTGATTAGGTAGAGTCTTAAAAGGCCTATAATTTGTTTTTTACACATAAGATAAACTAAAATTACGGCAACAATAGCTACAAATGTTTTAATAATAAATCAAAGTAAATAATCATGATGCATTTGTAATTTTAATAAGTATGGATAAAAAGGAAAAGGACTCGAAAATAATGTTGTAAAATTGAAAAATACTAGTAATCGTTCAAATAATGTTGTAGCTCATAACTGCGAATGTAAAATTGCTTTATATTCTTAGTCGACAAAATTATTAGAATTTAGGCATTATTATAATCACCTGAATATATTATAAAATCAGAACTCATTCAACAATCTACAAAGTAAAAAAAGATAAAGTAGGTGAACATATAAAAGAAAACTACGCTATTGTAACCCCTTCTATTACAGAGATGTGCACTAAGTTTTTATTCATTTGATATATCTTACTCGATCACATAGTAATATAACAATTACTAAAAAAGAACCTTATAATCTTTCTTTTAATATTTTATTTAACAATTATGTAATCATATGGTATTTCACAAATGTAATAAATGTGCAATGAATCCGGAATTTACTATTTTGGACATTTTCAGTTTTATACTTTTTTTTTAGGTTCTTTTGATTACAATGATCCTTATATGTCAAATGCATGAACGGGACAAAAATACTACCCGAAAAAAATCGGGTAAAAATTACCCGACCCGGGCTTACTCGGACCCGATCGGTTTTTACCCGTACCCGACTGGTATACCCATTTGTTAGGTCTGAGTGCACGTCTCATAAAACTAATGGGGGTTATTGTTTTGGATTTCGTCAGATATTGATCTTAACTATTTATAAAAAATTACACAAAACTATTGACCGTAGCTAAATTTTTTTTTTGACAATTATGCAAGGAAAAAGGAGGGAGCTAAACTATTCAATTCAAACTTAAGGAACAATAAATTTGAGAAATACAACACGCTATAAAAAGCTCATGGCACAACCGATCAGCTTTGATATCAACATGTAAAACAAGCATGTGAAACATCATACATAAAATCCAAGCATCTCAGTGGTATTCGACGTGCACCTACTACTATTAGTAAATTCGGATGATTTGGACAAATCAGGTCCAACACTTGTAAATCTGCATGTGACTATTAGTAATTCTGCATGTGCGTCGCACGACCGTTGCACGTGATTATTTTGTTAGTCATTTGTAAGCAATTGTCGTCCATTAACTAAGGATCCGACGAACTCTAAACTTATAATCACATATGTCACCGCTTTTCAACTTCTCAAATTATTTCTGCACCTCTTTCTCATTCAAAAATCATCCTTTTGCGACTTGCAAGTAACACACACTCAATCATGTCACGCATACAATTATCTTGAAGTGAGTTCTCTTTTAACAAGGAGGCTACAGAGAAGGTGCCATCAATACTACTTTCGTATATTACTAGCACTTTTTTGGCCGTACTTTGAACTTACGTTGTTTACTTATGTTTTATGTTCAGAGTGCTTACGCGTCTATGATATCTTAGAAAGGTTTAATAAGCTTTCAAACATTAAAGGGCTTGGCTGATTTGATTAATTGAGATAGTCTTTATTCCCTTTTGGTTCTCATGACAATTTTGAGATTTTTCTGCGTGCAGAAGACACCCCTCATTCATCTGGTGTGCATGGCAGGCTTTTTAAAAGTCCGATATCAGAGGGTTACAACTTTAATTATATACTTTCGTAATCAAATAGGATTATTGGTTACTTACCACTTTTCCCAGCAATGAAATGCATCATACATTCCAAACCCATGCATGTAGTCAACAGGTCATACATTATTTCTTCACTCTTCTAGTTCTTACTTCACAAACTTCTCTCAACCTCTTCAAATTTTCCTTTTTTGTTTCACTTGAATGTGATCCGAATGTACTCCGCCATACTCACTTTCGTCCTAATCAGATAGATGCCTTTTGTATCTGTATTATGGCAATAAAATAAAATGTAGTGTTTTTGGTTTACCAGGCTTGGTAAAGAGATTGAGATTGTTCAGTTTGTAAGTGTAGTATCTCAAACTTCGGGAGCCGGTTAAGGTAACCATCTGGGCTCCAAAAGAGAAACGGGAGTTAAAATTCAGCAATGCTTGGGTATTAGTAGTGTGTAGGAGCTTAAAATAATTTGGGGAAAAAATGTAATTTTTGAAATTCTGGGGGCATATTTGTAATTTTGAAAAACTTTGGGGACATAACTTTAAATTAATGTCTCGGTGATGAAAAATAATAAGATGGGTGATATGTGTTTTAGTGACATTTAATCAAATCATAATTCATTCGGGGCCAAAAGGTAATTACATAAAGTTTGGGGGTTATTTTACAAATATGAAATTTTTGGGGGTCAATTCATAAATTTTGGAAATATGCCCTAGGTGTCAAATTCTTAGAGAAGACATTCTAAATTAGTGCCACCTCTTGCTAGTTTGGGTTGATGACTAATCTAATGTTTTATTTTATTTTATTTTATTTTGGTCTTATCCTAGGTGGAAAGAAAGGGAAAACAAATTCGGGAAAGAAAAAAAAAAGGAGAGGAAGAACAATAACTAAACAAAGAATAGGGGAAGGAGGGAAGGAGAGAACAGAAAAGAGGAAGCAAGATAGTGAGCTTCGAGAACAAAAATCAAAGAGAGACACAGAGAGGAAATAAGAGAAAATTGGGCAAGGGCCTCAAGGTAATCTCCTCTATACATTTCAGTGTGCCATTTCAATACTTATGTGTGAAAATTCCATGTGCTCAGTGGGTGTTTCAGTTGGGGCAGTGAAGGAAGCATGTGAGTTTAGGAGGAAGTTGGGTATGGTGGTGAGGTTTTAGTGTATTGCCGAAGGCTATATAGCGTCATTCATGAGTATGTTGCAGATTGCGTGCATGCGTGTGTGTGTGTGTGTTTGGGTTACGGGTGTGTGAATGATTGTGTTTATTCGGGTGTAAGTGAGTGTAATTATGTGTTGAGTGGTTGGTGAATGGTTGGAGATTGTTGTTGCTAAAAATTGGATCGGGAACCACACCAGAAATTAGGCCTGCAAAAGAGAACGCGGAGTGACCGCCGGGTGGGGTTCCGGCGGGGGAACGCTCCGATGCTTAAGTCAGAGATGGCTAACAATGTAGAACTCTGAGAAGCAATAAAGACACAATATGTATGTGTGTGACCTTATTTTTACCTGAGAGGGCTTGAGCACTTTATATAGTGGTAGAATGAGGAGTCCTAGTAGGACAGGGCTTTGACCAACTCTAATCAGAATCTAATTAGGATCCTAGAGGATCTCATGTCAATCTTAGCTGATAGAGTCAGAGCTTCTTTAGGATTCTGCCCGATGACTGATATGGTAAGTGCCATATCAGTAATGAGCCAGTATGGTTACGTGTCATAACTGCCACGTGTCGTCCGTAGATTGGAGGGATATTTTTGGCTATATCATATGCCCCTTGCTTTTACAGGCGCTGATGAAGCGGGTGGAAGCACACTTTTTCCACTGGTGATAGTGAAACATGCCAAAAACAGAATTGAATCTATTTGTCTGACATTTCAAATATTCAAAGCGTGTTCTACTCGGACAAGGTTCTGTTCGGACATGATTCTGTTCGGATGGGATTCTGTTCGGGCATGAATCTGTTCGGATGGGATTCTGCTCGGACATGAATCTGTTCGGATGGGATTCTGCTTGGGCATGAATCCGCTCGGCCAGGATCACTATGCTCAGGCAGAGTGTTTGGACATAATTATGCTCGGACGGCATTCTGCTCGGGCATGGATCTGTTCGGCCAAGATCATTCTGCTTGTGCAGAGTGTTCGGACATGGTTCTGCTCGGCCGTGGTCACTCTGCTCGGGCAGAATGTTCGGACGGCATTCTGCTCGGGCATGAATCTCCTCGACCGTGGTCACTTTGCTCTAGCAGAGTGTTCGGACATGGTTCTACTGGGCCGTGGTTACTCTGTTCGGGCAGAGTGTTCGGACGGAGTTCTGCTCGGGCAGAATTATGCTCGGACGGCATTCTGCTCGGGCATGAATCTGCTCGGCCGTGGCCACTCTGCTTGGGCAGAGTGTTCGGACGGGGTTCTGTTCGAAGAGAATTCTTCTGCTCAGGCAGAGTGTTCGGGCGAGATTCTACTCGGGCAGAATTATGTTCGGCCAAAGGTCACTCTGCTCGGGCAGAGTGTTCGGATGTGATTCTGCTCTGGCAGAATTCTATTTGGCTAAGGTCACTCTGCTCGGGCAGAGTGTTCGGACACGATTTTGTTCGGCCAAAGGTCACTCTGCTCGGGCAGAGTGTTCGGATGTGATTCTGCTCTGGCAGAATTCTGTTCGGCCAAGGTCTTGGTTCCTTCCACGTGTCTCATTCTCCATTAATGCCTTTGAGCAGGAGTTTTTTGAAATTTTCAAACTTCTCTTTGCTTGGCTTCTGACACGTAGGGGGAGACGAATCGTTGGGTTCCCCAAGTGACGGTTACTTGGAGTTTCTCTATAAGATGAGTCTTTCACTTTCATTTCTTCCTCACTCGAATCACTTGGAAGCATACTACTCTCCAAGTAAGTTTTTCTTCTCCTCTTTCTGTTCAGCCCTTCAAGTTTGTCGTAGTTTCCTATTTTTAGTGGAAAACATGTCCGAGACTTTAGTGTGTGTTTCATCTCCCCAAGAGAATATAATTATAAGTAGTAGCTCATCTTTGAGTTCAGAACGAGTTCTGACTTCAGGAAGTGAAGTTGGGACTTCGAATCCAACATTTCCAATACCTTCAACTTCATAACCATTACCACCTTCATCGTCTCAACCTCCACAACCTTCCACTTCTCAGCCTTCGCATTCTTTGTCTGGAAAAAATGCCTTAGGAGATGTGAAGGATCAAGCCGATGATAAGGCTAATCCTAAGCCTTGGTATACTGTTGACGAGAACTCAAGCAAGATGTCCACTGAAGATTTGCTGGAGTTAATTCGAGAGTAACTTCTTCCCGAATGTTGGTATGCTCGTCTTCCTGGTTTGCAAGAACCAGCTAACTACGGCACAAAATTTGAGACTGGGATCTATGAAGAGCAAGTGAAGTCTGGGTATAGGCTTCCTCTTCACCCATTTGCTCTTCGTTTCTTTGAGCATTATCGAATGGCTCCCGGGCAGCTTGTTCCAAATGGTTGGAGGAAGCTTGCTGGGCTCATATATTTGGTTCAGACTTCGGGCTACAAACTAGATGTAACAAATTTTATGAGAGTGTTCTTCGAAATCTGTTTTGTCAAAGGAGTCGCCAACTGTTCGGGGTGGTATTATATTCATAGTAGGCAGTGACTTCTGAAGGGTGGTCTGAAGTTAAATAAGGGTTGGCATTCGAGATACTTCTTTGTTAGCCGCCTAGACAAGGGGGAGCTACCCTTTGACAAAGTCTGGAATCCTTTCTGTAAGGATTTCGAAAATCCTGGCAAGCCTACTCCTAATAACCTGACTAAGCACATACTTAGTCATATTAAGCTTTGAGGTGGTCTTTACATAGATGAGCCTCTTTCGGATGAGCAATTGGAGTGGGCGAAGATCATACCTCAAAAGCCCATTCCAGCTGGTCTTCTGATTCCTCCTCCTCCTCCCGCTATTCCTAGCGTGTCATCTGCCGAGACCGTTCCTCTAGGTGTGCTTTGTATAAGCCATTGATTTAAATTTGATTTCAATGTTTATTCCCGTATTGATTTCTTTCTTCATTGCAGAAATGGCTAGCGGAAGTGGAAAATCGCAACAGGGAGGCTTCCTTGGCATTCTCCAGAAAGCCAAGGGGAAGCGAAAAGAGAAGCAGCCAAGTGTGGAGTTGCCCCCTGCTCCTAAGAAGACTAGAGTCACTCCTCCAGAACGTTCTCCACGGATCCTGGACCAAGTGTCAATTTGAGGATGATCCCATCTTTCGACCGAGATGGAAACTTAGGCGTGATGACCTTGGGATGCCGGATTGTCAGGTCTCGGAGCAGCACCTTCTCCATGGAATTCTTCCTCGAGACAAGGAGGTCTTCAAGAATCAAACACACGAGACCTTTGCCTGCTCCTTCGCTCAGGCTGTGTATACGGGTAACATCCTTTTATCCCAACTAGATTTTTGTTTTGCTTTGAAATTCCATTTAGCTGATTGTTCCAACCTTCATTCTAGATGTATGCTAGCTGGTCAGAAATGCTTTCTCGCTTTGAGATGGTAAGGCAGGTGGCAGCCGAGGAGGCTCAGCTGAAGAGGGAAATCGTTAAGGAGGCCCAAGAGGCTACCCATCGTGCTGAACAGCTGAGCAAGCAAGAGGAAGATCATCTTGCTCAGATTGCGACTCTGGAGAAGAGGCTGGAGCGAGTAAAAAGAAGGGCAGCAGAAGAGGTGACCAAAGCTCGAGACCAAGGCATCCGTGACTTCTTGGATGGGAACGCTGGGGATGAATGGCTGAAGAAGCGGACCGAAGATGGCCTTGAGATTTATGAGCTTGGCTTTGTGAAGGCCAATGAGATGTTTGCTGAGCGCTTTCCTAACATCCCCTTGGATGATTTCGTTCTGCTGCGGTAGTTTCTCCATCTGGAGAAACTGTTATGCCTTCAGAGGCAGGGGATGTCGCAGCTTCTCATCTTCCAGGGGAAGGTCCTTCTGGTGGTGCCTCCGAGCCTTAGATTTTATCCTTGTATCTAGGCTTTTTGCTTTACTTAGACAGAGAATTTTGATGCCCTTTCAAGGGCTTATTGTAAAACTCTTTATCTTTTATTTCATGGTATTTTGCTCTACTATGTGTTTTTCGTGGTTTGTGTTTACCATTCACACAGTATTATATATTTTTACTTTTACTCCAACTCTTTATTCGTCACTTAAAGAGTTAGCAAAGAAGTCGAGCACCCTCGCTCGGCCTATATTTCGAAGAAGCAAAAGCTTTAGTGGAGTGACGATGCCCCCATTAACTTTTGTTTTTTTCACGGACTTAGATCTGTAGCTAATCCGTTTGGCCTCCTCTTGTATTTTTATAAAACCCAAGAGTTATGCACTCTGTTCGGGCAGAGTGTTCGGCCATCACTCTGTTCGGACATAATGTTTTTTCTAAGATGATCACTCTGTTCGGGCAGAGTGTTCGGGCATCACTCTATTCGGACAGAATGTTTTTGCTAAGCATATAACTCTGTTCGGGCAGAGTGTTCAGCCATCATTTTGTTCGGACAAAATGTTTTAGCTAAGTTTATCACTCTGTTTGGGCAGAGTGTTCGGCCATCACTCTGTTCGGACAGAATTTTTTGGCTAAGCTTATCATTCTGTTCGGGCAGAGTGTTCGGCCATCACTCAGTTCTGACAGAACGTTTTGGCTAAGTTTATCACTATGTTCGGGCAGAGTGTTCGACCATCACGCTGTTCGGACAGAACGTTTTGGCTAAGCTTATCACTCTGTTCGGGCAGAGTGTTCGGCCATCACTCTGTTCGGACAGAACGTTTTGGCTAAGTTTACATTGCAACAATGCTGAGAAAAATAACTTTATTGCTCGACCAGAAGATAAAGTTTACACTAAATTGCTTGACAACCCATTTATTCGAAAAAATCTGCTAAAGACTATTTCTAAAATATTGGGGTGTTGATAAGGTCTGGGCCCCTTATCCCCCCAAAAAAGAAGTGTCTTGGCTCGGGCCAAGACACTACTGGTAATATCTGCGCAAGTTCTCAGCATTCCAAGTACGAGGGATGGATTCTCCCGAAAGTGTTCCCAGTGCGTAGGCGCCCGGTTTGAGCACCTTTACAACACGGTAGGGTCCTTCTCAATTTGGAGATAACTTCCCCGTCGCTGCCTTTGGATCGGAGACTTATAATTTGTGAAGGACTAAATCTCCCTCGTTAAATAGCTTGGATCGGACTCTCTGATTGTAATAGCATGCGACTCGTTGTTTTATGACAACAGATGGTTCATGAGCTTGAGTTCGAGCTTCTTCTACCAAATCAAGATTTGCTCAGAGTCCAACTTTATTGTTTAATTCGTTGAAATGTAAGGCCCGTATTGTTGGAACTCCTATCTCAACTGGCAGCATTGCTTCCGTTCCATAGCAGAGTAAGAAAGGCGTTTCCCCTGTGACCGAATGTGGAGTTGTTCGATAAGCCCACAACACTTTGGGGAGTTCATCCACCCATGTGCCTTTAGCTTCATCTAGCTTCTTCTTCAATCCTTGTAAGATGCTTCGATTCATGTTTTCAGTCTGACCATTGGATTGTGGCTGAGCTACAGAAGTGAATCTCAGATCGATCGAAAGATTGGTACAAAAGGTTCGAAAATTATTGTTGTAAAACTGTTTTCCGTTATCAACGACCAAAGCTCTTGGCACTCCAAAACGGCAGACGACATTTTTCCAAAAGAAATCTTCACGCTTGGCTGAAGTAATGGTTGCCAGAGATTCTACTTCAGTCCATTTTGTAAAGTAGTCTATTGCCACAATCACAAACCGTCGTTGTCCAGACGCCATGGGAAAAGGTCCAAGCAGATCCATTCCCCATACAGCAAAGGGAATTGGAGAAACAATCGAAGTTAAATGAGCAACTGGTGTATGAGAAATTGGTGCAAAATTCTGGCACTTATCGCATCTTCGTGTGAATTCGATGGCGTCCCTCTGCATCGTAGGCCAGTAATATCCTTGCCTTAAGATCTTCTGTGCCAATGTTCTCCCTCTAAGATGTTGGACACATATCCTTTCATGTACCTCTTGTAATGCGTATGAGGATTCTAACGGGCGTAGACATCTGAGGTAAGGAAGGCTGAAGAATTTCTTGTATAGAGTTCCTTCCACTAGAGCATACCGTGCAGCTTTGACACGAAGGTTCCTCACCTCATGTCTTTCACTTGGTAATTTGCCTGTGGACAAGTATTTGATGATCATGTCCATCCAACAGGGTTCTTGATCTATGATTTCAATCTCAGCTTGAGAACTGATACTGCGATCCTTGAGGAATTCAAGGTATATCGGGCGCTGGACATCGGTTTCTTCAGTGGAAGCAAGCCTTGATAATGTATCTGCCTGAGTATTCTAATCTCTGGGGATTTGGCGAATGGTGAAGTTCTGAAACTTCACGGCTGAAGTTTTAACTAAGTTGAGATATTGAGTCATTCTTTCATCTCTGGCGTAATCCCCCAAGACATGATTGACCACTAGTTGGGAATCACTATGAACTGATAGTGATTCCACCTTTAAGGCATGTGCTAGCCTTATCCCCGCGAGAAGAGCCTCATATTCTGCTTCGTTGTTTGAGGCTTGAAATCCAAAGCGAAGTGCGTACTCAATAGTAAAACCTTCTGGACTTATAAGAATAATTTCGGCTCCGCTACTGCCAATAGCTGAAGAACCGTCTATGTAAAGATTCCAAGGATCTGAAACTTCAGAAATTACCAACTGAGGGGGGTCTTCAGGTAGTGTACACTCGACAATAAAGTCTGCTAAGGCTTGAGCTTTAATTGTAGTGCGGGGTTTATACTGGATATCGAATTCCCCCAACTCTACGGACCAATTGACTAATCTTCCTGATGCCTCGGGGCTCAGTAAAACTTTTCTGAGTGGTTGGTCTGTCAGTACGATAATTGTATGGGACTGGAAGTATGGTCGAAGACGCCTAGCTGATATGATAAAGGCTAGTGCGATCTTGTCAATCTTTGGATATCTCATCTCTACATCTTATAAGACTTTGCTGACGTAATAGATGGGTTTCTGGACTCCATCCTCCTCTCTGACTAAAACAGTGCTAACTGCGACTTCGGTGACTGAGAGGTATAGAAATAAGTCTTCGCCGGGAAGTGGTTTTGCAAGTAGGGGCGGAGAACTCAAGTACGTTTTTGATTTCTTCGAACGATTCCTGACAATCGTCTGTCCAAACGAAAATTTTCACTTTTCTGATGGCTTTGAAGAATGGTAAGCATCGTTCAGCTGATCGAGCCATGAACCTTCCCAAGGCTGCGACCCTTATTGTTAACTCTTGTACTTGTTTGATTGCTTTTGGGGACGTCATTGTCTGAATGGCCTTGATCTTTTTCGGGTTCGCCTCAATTCCTCCTTGAGAAACTATAAACCCCAAAAATTTCCCTGATGCGACTCTAAAAGCGCATTTGAGTGGATTCAGCTTCATTTTATACTTTCGAAGAATGTCGAAAGTTTCCTTCAAATCTTTGACATGGAATTCAGATTTTATGCTTTTGACGAGCATATCGTCAACATAGACTTCCATATTCTTTCTGATCAAGTCTCGAAAGATCATGTTCACCAGGCGTTGGTAAGTTGCCCCTGTGTTCTTGAGTCCAAAGGGCATTACTTTATAGAAGTATAACCATCTCTCTGTGATGAATGAATTTTTGGAGACATCATCCTCGTGCATCATAATCTGGTTATAATCAGAATATGCATCCATGAAACTGAGTAGTTCATGGCCTGAAGTAGCGTCGATAAAGAGATTTATCCTTGGGAGCGGGTAGCTGTCCTTCGGGCATGCTTTGTTGAGATCTGTGTAATCGATACATATTCGACATCTGTCGCCTGACTTAGGAACCATGACGACGTTGGCGATCCAATCTGGGTAGTAGATCTCTTCAATGAAGTTGGCAGTTAGAAGTTTATCTACCTCTTCTCCAATTTTCTCTTACCTTTCTGGCGCAAAGGTCATCTTCTTTTGCTTAACAGGTTTTTTGGATGGATCAACATTTAGCCTATGGGTAATGATTTCGGGATCAATACCAGGCATGTCTGCGGCCGTCCACGCAAATATATCTGCATAGGTCCTCAATAGGTTCACCAGCTCAAGTTTGGTGTCTTCCTTAAGATTCGAACCTATCCGAACCGTTTTGTTTTCTTCTCCAGGATATACTTCAATGCTTACAAGATCTTCAGCTTGTTCTCCCCTTTGCATCTTTGTATCTTCCCGGAGGTCTTCGATAATGAGTGATTCCTTGTTCTTTGATTGGCATGAAGTCGCGTAGCACAGACGAGCTGTAGTTTGGTCTCCTTTCACCTCTCCAATCCCGTGTTCCGTGGGGAACTTCATCTTGAGGTGATAAGTTGACACAACAGCCTATAATTGATTAAGTGCTGGTCATCCCAATATGGCGTTGTATGCTGAGGGGACCTTTACCGCCACAAAATCAAGCATGAAGTTGGCTTGTGCCGGAGGTGTGCCAATCGTAACTGGGAGTGCGATAATACCTTCGACCACAACTGGATGATTGGAGAATCCATACAACGGTGTATCCATCTTTCGGAGACGGTCCGCTGGAATGTTCATCTTCTGAAATGCATCGTGAAATAAGACTTCGGCGGAACTTCCGTTATCAATCAAGACACGCTTTACATCAAAGTTCCCAGCCTTTATTGTGATGACTAATGGATCGTCATGAGGAGTTTTTATATCCCTTGAATCTTCATCGGAAAAGGTGATCGCCGCTACGGGTACTACCTTCTGTTTCTTATTCGGGGGCTGACTCGTTATGCACACTTCTCTGGCGTATGCTTTTCGAGCCTGTCCTGATGAACCTCTTGCTGCTAATCCTCCAGATATAGTTTGATTGTACCCGCATTCTCTTCTTGATCTTCTCTTTCTTCCATGGCCGGAGGTGTCTGCTGTCTTCCTTCTCCAGGAGTTACAAACTTTCTCAACTGGTCACGCTTGATAAGGGCCTCAATTGCTCGTTTAAGCGACCCACAATTATCAGTTGTGTGGCCATGATCGTTGTGAAAGTGACACCATAAATCTTTGTTCCTTTTATTTGGTCGAGATTTCATTTTTCCTGGCCACTGGAGAGCTTTATTGTCTTTGATCTCGTGAAGAATATGTGACTGTTTTGCATTGAGAGGCGTCAGATTTTTCGAAGCAAACGGGTCTTTCGGACGCCGATCATCGCGCTTAGATTGTTTTGCTGACTTGCCTCCTTGAGGAGTTATCTCTCGAGATCGTTTCTTCTTTTCTTCCTTCTCTTCTCCACGTCGTCCTCTGTGTGTCTCCAAGAATTCTTCAGCTTGAATATATTTGTTAGCCTTCTCGAGAAGGACTTTCATATTACCTAGAGGACTTTTGTTTACAGAGAACACAAACTTGGATGTCGGTCGGAGGCCTTGGAGGAAGGCAGTATACTTCACGGATTCGTCCAAGTTATCGATTTCCAAGGTAGCTGCGTTGAATCGTCCGACGAAGCATGCCAAAGATTCATTTTTCTCTTGCACGATGTTTAGTGGACTCGCCGAGTTTTTTCTTCGGGAGTGACTGCTTACAAAGTGTTTTTGAAAGAGATCTGATAATTGGCTGAAGGAGTAGATGGATCTTGGTTGTAGAGATTTGAACCATGCATGTGCAGATTTTCTCAGAGTGGTAGGAAATGCTCTACACATGATAGCATCTAAAACCTGGAGGAGTAACATGTTTGTTTGAAACTGATAAACATGTTCTCCTGGATCTCCAGCTACGTCGTAGAGGTCACACTGAGGCATACGAAAGTTGGGAGGTAGCTTTGCCTTTTTGATCGTTTCAAATAATGGATATCCAGATTCTTCCCTTGGGGAAGATCGTTCTGGAGAGTTATATCTAGGGATCATCTTCCAGGAGTCCCGTTCTCGAGAACAAAATTTAGGCGTCCACTTTCTGGGGACAGATCTTCGAGGGGTCTCAGCTCTGGCGACCTGTTTGGGGGAGGGGTTGGTACTGCCTTCGACTGACGGATCCCGTCGATAGCACGATCCACTCCTGGTCATGTGATCTCCGCTCTTCTATCTGGGATCGTAAGTTGGATCGGCTGCTGATCTGTATTTGCGGCCGTAGCTTGATCTGGAAGTGAGACAAAGACGAAGGTCACTTGGGTCAAGATGAGAATGGTGAGTGGACGGTGGAGCCACCACCATGTCGAGCTTTTGCTTAATAGTGTTTACAATATTCTTCAGTTCATGGATTTCCTTTGTAAGGTTGGCATGGGGTGTTTTGAATAGCTGACGGTTCAGACGATGACGAAGGTCACCATTTTTCAGAGTAGACGTTCGAGATCGGTTTCTCCGAGGTCTAGTTTCTGATTCGGGAGTAGCAGATGTTACGTTGATGTAAACATCTTCAGAAGAACTGGCGCGATGGCGGCATAAAGGGGTCGAGAGTCGGTCATGAGAATGACCTGGTCGACGAGAGCTGCTAGTTCGCGCATGATGGTTTTGGGAATGATTCTATGAAGTGTCATCGGAAGAAGAATGATTGGCCATGTTCCCTGTAGTGGTCCCACGGATGGCGTCAATCTGTTGCAGCTAAAAACTGGATCGGGAACCACACCAGAAATCAGGCCTGCAAAAGAGAACACGGAGTGACCGCCGGGTGGGGTTCCAGCGGGGGAACGCTCCGATGCTTAAGTCAGAGATGGCTAATAATGTACAACCCTGAGAAGCAATAAAGACACAATGTGTATGTGTGTGACCTTCTTTTTACCTGAGGCGGCTTGACCCCTTTATATAGTGGTAGAAGGAGGAGTCCTAGTAGGACTGGGCTTTGACCAACTCTAATCAGAATCTAATTAGGATCCTAGAGGATCTCATGTCAATCTTAGCTGATAGAGTCAGAACTTCTTTAGGTTTCTGCCCGGTGACTGATGTGGTAAGTGCCATATCAGTAATGAGCCAGTATGGTTATGTGTCATAACTGCCACGTGTCGTCCGTAGATTGGAGGTGTATTTTTTGCTATATCAGAGATGTAGTAGTGTGCGTGTAAATCGAGTGTGTGTTTATGCGAGCTTCAGCAGTGGTAAGGTAGAAGAAAGTGTGTGTTTCCAAGGTGTTCTAGTGTGTGTTTAATTTGAATAGTAAACGTAATTGTAGCTAAAGCTAGAAATTATTTAAGCAGATTTTAATCAGAACTTTTATAAATAGTTAGGGACAAAATTGGACAAAGTGTAAAATTGTAACCCCCAATATTATTGCAAGACCTACGGTCTGGAATGTTTCGGGAATTTTCGGTATCCGCGAAGGGCACTAAATTAGGGTATCGGTGAACTAAAATTATTGAACTATTTGGCATACCAAACCAGGTTATTTTAATCTGAAAATTTTAGACAAACCTTATTTTACTTATTTGTTGCATATTCTAAAATTTCGGGTCATTCTGAGGCTGATATGTATTTTTTCCGAAACTGGCCTTTTAGCCCTCGGTTCCGACGCCAGTTCGGGATTTTTTGGCGAAATTTTCTAAAATTTTTTTTGGTCCAGAAATGACATCAAGATGCTTAAAATAGTGTTTTAAAATGTTTTTGACATTTCTCAGATGCCGGAAACCCCCAGGGATATTTTGGTAATCTACCACCCCGATGGGTTATTTTGGTAATTTTACCCATAAAGGAAATTTTTGAGTAAATTTACATACGTTAAGAATATTTTAGTGATTTGGCCTACAGAAAGATTATTTTGACGATTTAAGTGTAACGGGGGGTATTTTGGTAGTTTACCACCCCGAAGGGCGGTATTTTGTTAATTTGACCTATGGAATGTATTTTTGCATAAATTGACATAAAACAAGGTTATTTGGGTGATTTTACTTACGGGAAGGCCGTTTGAGTGATTTAAGTCTGAAAGGGGCATTTTGGTAATTTTACACCTCATGGGCGTTTCAGTAATTTCACATACCCGGTAAGGGGGTTCATTTTGGGAATATGTGTGAGTCTGTATTGAGTTATAATATTGTACTGTAGACTGTATTCTAATGATTTGATTATTCCGTTTAGGTTAAGGTTAAAGACTTTAGGTTAGCTAATTTAGCTGCGAATCTAGGTAAGGGATCATAGATGAACCCTGGGTAAGGACTTTCGTCCGAACCCTTATTTTGATATCTCGTTCTCGTAAGTACTCCTTGATTTACTTATGACTAATGTCAAACTCGGAAGTATGAATTGATATCAGTATGTTATTGCCCAGAAAATCCTAATATTGAACCTAAATCGGTTATTTGAAAATCTTGGGATACTCGTATGTTATTGCATGCTGAGCAAATTTGATAATTGTATATTATTATGATTTCTCATCACTATTCGTTTGGGCTCCATTATGTTGATACAAGTTACATTACCTGCCTTAAAAACATTTCATTGAGCCATAAAACATTTATGAAAACTCTTATCGATGCTCATTATCTATTACCCATCAAGCATTGAAAAACATGTTGTATTATCAAATTGTTTTTATGCTGTACATTGACATGAGATGGTGTATTGACGTGGGCTAGTACCTTGACGGACTAGCTGGTGTGTTGGCGTGGGCTGGTACCTTGACGGACTAGTCGATATATTTATGATTATATATTTTGATATATATTTATGATGAATTGGATTATTTTGGGAATCATTGAGCTCTTCAAGTTGTTTTGAGGTATTTCGGAAATCATCGTCAGTTGGATCCTTTGGAGTCATTCGGTAATTCTTGTTGTAGTCCTTATACGACCTTACTGAGCTCTCAAAAGCTCACCCTTCGTTTGACTCCCTTCTGCTGGTGACGATTAGCTGTCGCATGTTCGGGAATGTGTTAGAGTCTGTGTGAGGTTTCGGTAAGCCCGCCACTACAGTGTAATGTGACCCCTGCAGGGGTCTGTACCGTCGATTCATTCTATCAGGTTATTGAGATACTAGGTTTTAATGGTTAAGTTTGAACAGTTATTGAAATCTTGTATTTTAAGGAATTTGGATCAGTGTTGGATCAGATGTTTTAAAGTATGTGGTAGGGAACAGGATCGGACATGTCTGTTGTGATCCGGTAGGTTAACAACCAGGGAGTTCAGGGCGGCAGAACTCCGGATTTTCGGGGCTGTTACAGTAAGCCTACTTTTCCTTTATCTACGTCTCAAACCTTATAGACCGTATAAGAAAGAGTTTATGACCCATGTGCTATTCTCTTAACATTTATTGATGCATGTGTAGTTGTTTGAAACTTATTACCCACATAAAGTAGTTTTGGAAAATGTTGTTTCAAATCACATTTTTAGTTTGGAAAAGCATTTACATGTAAAATTACCAAAATACCCATCCGGAGTGGCAATTACGAAAATACCCCTGTGATTTCCAGCACCGGAAAAATCCCAAAAACATCTTAAAACACTGTTTAAATCATCCTAAATTCATTTCGGGGCTAAAAAGTATTTTAAGAAATTTTCAGCCGAAAACCCGAACTGGTGTCTGAACCGAGCGCTCAGAAGCCAGTTCTGCTAAAAATACCTATCAGCCTCGTGATGACACAAAATTTAAGGTAAGGAAACATCTCAGTAAAATAAGGTTTTCCTAAAATTTTGAGATTAAAATAACTTGGTTTATTATGCTAATTAAGTCGATAAAATCTTTTTAATTGATAACCTAATTTAGCATTCTTCACGGACACCAAAAATTCCCAAAATATTTCACAGTGTACGTCTCATAAAAGTAATGGGGGTTACTGTATTGGATTTTGTCAGATTTTGATCTTAACTATTCATAAAAAAATACACAAAACTATTGACCGTAGCTAATTTGTTTTTGACAATTATGCAAGGAAAAAGGAGGGAGCTAAACTATTCAATACAAACTTAAGGAACAATAAGTTTGCGAAATACAACACGCTATAGAAGCTCATGGCACAACCGACCAGCTTTGATAGCAACATGCAAAACAAGCATCTGAAACATCATACATAAAATCCAAGCATCGTTGCACCAAAAAAAAAAAAAAAATCCAAGCATCTAAGTGGTATTCGACATGCAGCTACTGCTACTATTAGTAAATTCAGATGATTTGGACAAATCAGGTCCAATCCTTGTAAATCTGCACGTGAGTATTAGTAATTTATCACGTGCGTCGCACGACCGTTGCACGTGAATATTTTGTTAGTCATTTATAAGCAATTGTCATCCATTAACTAAGGATCTGACGAACTCTAAACTTATAATCACATATATTACCGCTTTTCAACTTCTCAAATTATGTTTGCACCTCTTTCTCATAAAAAAATCATCCTTTTACGACTTGCAAGTAACACATGCTCAATTATGTCACGCATACAATTATCTTGTAGTGAGTTCCCTTTTAACAAGGAGGCTACATAGAGGGTGCCATCAGTACTACTTTCGTGTATTACTACTCTCGTGACAATTTTGAGATTTTTTCTGCGTGCAGAAGACACCCCTCATTCATCTGGTGTGCATGGCAGGCTTTTTAAAAGCCTGATATCAGAGGGTTACAACTTCAATTATATACTTTCGTAATCAAATAGGATTATTGGTTACTTACCACTTTTCCCAGCAATGAAATGCATCATACATTCCAAACCCCTGCACGTAATCAACAGGTCATACATTAGTTCTTCACTCTTTTAGTTCTTACTTCACAAACTTCTCTCAACCTCTTCAAATTTTCCTTTTTTGTTTCACTTGAATGTGATCCGAATGTACTCCTCCATACTCACTTTCTTTCTAATCAGATAGATGCCTTTAGTATATGTATTATGGCAATAAAATAAAATGTAGTGCTTCTGGTTTACCTGGCTTGGTAAAGAGATTGGGATTGTTCAGTTTGTATGTCTACTTTTCCTTTATCTACGTCTCAAAGCCTTGTAGACCGTATAAGAAAGAATTTATGACCCAGGTGTTATTCTCTTAACACTTATTGATGCATATGCAGTTGTTTGAAACTTATTACCCACATAAAGTAGTTTTGGAAAATGTTGTTTCAAATCACGTTTTCAGTTTGGAAAAGCATTTACAGGTAAAATTACCAAAATACCCCTCCCGGGTTGGCAAATTACAAAAATACCCTTGGTGGTTTCCAACACTGGAAAAATTCCATAAATCTTATATCACTGTTTTAATCATCCTAAATTCATTTCTGTGCTAAAAAATATTTTAAGAAGTTTTCGGTCGTAGCCCCCCCCCCCCCCCCCCACGTCCTCTTTAGCAACAATAACAATTACTATTCAAATCAAAACACACACTAAGACACCTTACAGTAAACTCTCTCTTCTTCACTCCACTACCGCACGCAGCTACCCACACAATTCACATACACACTCTAATACACTACCGAACCTACATTAAAACATTCCCAATTCATTGTATTACCTAAACACACACCCTAACACATCTAAAACACACAATCACACAATTATACACGCCCAAAACTCACACACTCAGGAACACACACTGCACAGTCACATAACACACACTTCATGCACCAAAACACACAAACTCTCAGTAACATACCGAAAGTTACCCATTTTCCTTCCTAACACATATACGCACACTATATAACACAATTACACCACAATTGCACCTAAACTTGCCCAAGAGCACCCCACTGCCTAGCCATGTTCATGGCACTTACACACACTGCACAGTGCTCGAAAATGCACAACAAACCCGCAAACATACACTAGAAAACACATACAAGAGATTTGAGGGATTACCTCTGAAAAAATGGCCCTAATTCCCTCTTTTTCCCTATGTTTTCGCCTCCCCCGCACTGCCCTATTCTTCCTTTTCCTTTTTTGTGTTCTTCGTTCTTGTTCATCTCTCTTCTTCTTTTTTTCCTTATTTCCACTTTCCTCCCTAAACTTTCTTTCCCTTTTCTTTTGTTTTTAATTAATCCAATCCATTAGTTTATAATTAATTGGATTAGTCATCATTTAAAATAAGTAGGAGATGGCATTTGTAGAGTCAATTTCTCAAAAATATTGACACATTAGTGCCTAATTTTCAAAATTACAAATTGGCCCCCAAACTTTGTGTAATTGTATTTAGGCCCCAAATTAATTTTAATCTCTATTAATTTAACTAGATGTCACTAATATATATAGTATCACTCATTTTATTATTTTTCATCACTAAAAACATTAATTTACGTTTATAAAATGACCCGTTTTCAAAGTTTTCCAAAAATTATAAAATGGCTCCCAAAGTTTTCCAAAATTACAAAATGCCCCCAAAAGTTTTCAATATTATATTTTTGCCCCAAAGTTCTTTTAAGCTTCCATTCTCTACCACTACCCGAGCATTGCTAAAAATTATTACCCGTTTATTTTTTGAAGCACGGATATCAGATCCCAAAGTTTGGGATATTATAGATATGTTAAAAGAGATTTGCAAAATTTTAGTGGGACTTTGCAAATTTTGCAGTTGGGTACTCTTATTTATACCCCACAATAGATTTTTAGCACTCGTAGTTACTAGCCATATAGAATTAACTTTCAATCACTACAGATTTTTAGCACTCTTAGTTGCTTGCCAAATAGGATTAACTTCCATTCCTGGACACTCCGCCCATAACAAAACTCTTCTAACCGTGCATCACATGCATGAGCAAACACACTACACTATGTAACCCACAAAAATAGAAGTCATGTTTGTTGAGATGCCTAGAGTCCTATTGACAGAGAAGCCTCCTTCCATCCATTAAATTCCTTTCCACCATCACGCACACTTCAAGTCGTCGCTACCTACACCTCTCTTTTGTCGTCTCTAATACTTTGTAACCCCATTCCTTTAAGCCAAAAATACAAGTGCAAATCAGCAAACACACCACCCTATAAACCCCACAAAAAATAGCATTTCTCTCTCTTTTGAGCAGCTTAAGTTCTATTCAATGGAGCAGGCTCCTTCGATCATTAATCTCATCTTCCTTTGCCGCACGTTTGCCGCCTCCATACCAAGTAACCCCTCTCCTTTACGCCAAAAATATAATTGCATGCATGAGTTGCTGTTATGGTTTATACTCTTCCTCCACCGCACCTTTGCATGCATGAATTGCTGCATGAATTCATGTTATGGTTTGTAGAGGAGAACTAAAAGTGCATACTTGGATAGATTGGCCAAAACACTAAGTGCATAGCTATGTTAGTTTAGGTTGCGGAGAATAGCCTTCTTGATTACCTTCTGGATTAGGTCTCGCCTTAACTTGATATATTAATAGGACCAACCAAGTCAAAGACAAAGAAGCAAGGAAAGCAAGCAAACTTCTAGCATTGATCATTTCCTACCTTCTGACCCTGAAACCGAGAGGAAAGAAAGTAGAAGGAATGGACTGATAGCCGTAGAATGTCTAAGGGATTAAATTAGATTGACTAGGGAGACCAATAGATATTGTATTGTATGATAATGAAAAGACTATATTATGTTAGATTGGTACTCAGTCGATAGCGTAAAGCCAGTGGCATTGAGGATCAATTGTCTCATCTTTTCCCTGTTCTGCCCCTATTTTGATTTGAGGGGATATTTCCTTCTGGGGTGCCCTCCTATTGAAAGTTCCCTCTTTTTGACGAAAATTCTCAGTTGGACCTCTAAAAGCCCGTTGGTTTGCTCCATTACTCAATGGTTTTTGCTTGCTCTTCCTATGATACCCTCCTGAATATATTTGAACCTGCTTTCTATTTGGGCTGACCTTACCCTTCTTCTTATTCACTACATTCCAAGTTCCATGCTGGTCCCTTTGCTCATCTGCTTCCTCACATCTTTTTTCTCCTGCTGGTCAAGACTAACCACAATACCTTGATTGGTCTGATGAGATACAAGTTGAGAGTGTGCTCAGGCAAGTGGGCTAACCAGAACTACGACGTATTCCAAATTTCTCTATTTCATTCTCACTATCATGTCCCCGCTTTCGATAACTATCTCTTTACGATTAAAGGGTCTTACTGAAACAAAAAAGATAATCTATGCTTACTTGGTACGAAACAGTTTCCTAAAGGAAAAAGAAATACAGAGCATCTGGGGGTTGAGTTACTGGGAGAATAATGTCCATTGAGATTGGCTATTATATTAAACGAGGCAACTTAGTTTCCTTTTTTGTTCGTGTGCTTTGGCTAACTTTGATTTGCCCAGTTTGTGAGTGATATAACTCAATTATAACTCCAAATAATTGGGGAATACCCGACAATCCCAGAGACACAATGATATAAAAAACAACCATGCACTCCAGTTGATATAGCTAAAAATACACCCCAATCAGCGTACGACACGTGGTAGCTATGACTCATGGTCAATCCTGGTCAGTTACGGATTTGGTGGTTACCATATTGGTGGAGTTAGGATTCTAAAAGGATCCTAACAAAATCATCAAGGATTGTGACGTGATCCTCAAGGATCCTAACGCGATCATAATTAATCTGGCCCAAGGTCTATCCATCAAGACTCACAAACATGTTGGGAGTCTTCCTCTTACGACTATATAAAATGGGTCTACCCTTCAGGTATGAGACAATCACACACACATATACACACCGTGTCTTGCTATTTTTTCAGAGTTCTACATTGTTAGCCATCTCTGACTTGAGCATCAGAGTGTTCCCCCGCTGGAACCCCACCCGGCGGTCACTCCGTGTTCTCTTTTGCAGGCCTATTTTTTGGTGTGGTTCCCAATCCAGTTTTTAGCTGTAACAGATTGGCGCCATTCGTGGGACCTCAACATGGAACATGGCCAATCATTCTTCTTCATGCGACTCTTCACGTAGTCGTTCTCAAAACCATCACGCACGAACCAGTAGTTCATATCGACTCGGTCGTTCCAATGACCGACGTTCGACACCTTCACGTCGTCGTGTCAGTTCTGCAAAAGATGTTCACATTAACGTAACATCAACTACTCCCGAATCAGAGACTAGGTATCCGAGAAACCAATCTCCAACATCCACTCTGAAGAATGGTGACCTTCGTCATCGTATAAACCGTCAGCTATTCAAAACACCCCATGCCGACCTTACAAGAGAAATCCATGAGCTGAAAGATGTCGTGAACACTCTTCAACAAAAACTTGACATGGCGGTGGCTATACCATCTACCCATCATTCTCATCTGGATCCCAGTGACCTTCATCTCCGGTTCACCTCTAGATCAAGCTATGGTTGCAAGTACAGGTCGAAAGCCGATCCGACATATGATCCCAAAGTAAAGAGCGGAGAACACACAACCAGGAGTGGATCATGCTACCGTCGTGATCCATCGATCGAAGGGAGTACCAATTCTTCTTCTGAAAAGGTCGTCAGAACTGACACCCCTCAAAGATCGATCCACAGGAGTGGATCATGCTACCGTCGCGATCCATTGATCATAAAAGGTCGTCAGAATGAGGATGCCTGAGTATCGTTCCCGAGAACAAGACTCCTGGAAGGTTGTCCCCAAGTATCATTCTCAGGAACGATCTCCCCTGAGGGAAGAGTCCATTATCCCAGGTAATAGAGAAGGCCAAGCTACCACCCAACTTCCGAATGCCTCAATGGGATTTGTATGATGGCAGTGGCGACCCAAGGGAACATGTTTACCAGTTCGAGACGAACATGTTGCTCATTCAGGTTTCGGATGCAGTTATGTGCCGAGCCTTTCCTACTACCTTACGAAAGGTCGCGCACACATGGTTCAGGTCCCTTCAGCCGAGATCCATCCACTCCTTCGCTCAGCTTTTAGACCTCTTCTTTCAGAAGCATTTCGTGAGTAGTCGCTCAAGAAGGAAGAACTTAGCAAGCTTGCTTAATGTGGTGCAGGAGAAGAATGAGTCAATATCCCACTATCTGGGACGATTCAATGCTGCTACTTTGGAGATTGATAATCTAGACGAGCTGGTTAAGTACACGACATTCTTATGAGGCCTCCGACCCACATCCAAGTTCGCAATCTCAGTTAACAAGAGCCCCCTAGGGAACATTAGTGCTCTTCTGGACAAAGCTAACAAGTACATTCAGGCAGAGGAATACTTGGAGACTCACAAAGAACGACGAAATGGAAACCACCAGGAACAAGGAAAGCGCTCTAGTGAAGTCAGCCTGGTAAATGGAAGGAACTATAAGCGTTCAAAACGAGATGAGCGGCTTCCCAAAGAGCAGCCCTACATTAAGAATCTGATGCCCCTGAATGCCCCACAATCACAAATCCTACATGAGATCAAAGATAAAGATACCCTCAACTGGCCAGACAAGATGAAAGCACCCCCGAGTAAAAGAGATAAAAATCTTTGGTGTCGCTTCCACAATGATCATGGCCACACCACTGACAACTGTGACTCCCTCAAGAGAGCAATTGAAGCACTCATCAAAAGAGGGCATTTGAAGAATTATATGGACAATTCTGATCCCAGAGGAGAAACGCTCCCAACAATAAGGAATGGAGAGGCATAACAGGGTAGAACGAAAACCATCAACACCATATCCGGAGGTATCGCAGCAGGTGGTCTGTCCGGGCAAGCCCGCAAGGCATATGCCAGAGAAGTATGTGTCACAACTCATCCTCCAAACAAGAAGTTGAAATCTCAACCCGCTATATCCTTCTCGGATGAGGACATTGGAAACATTAAGATCCCACATGACGATCCCCTAGTCGTCACGTTCAGGGTGGGTAACTTCGACATGAAGAGAATATTGGTTGATAACGGAAGTTCGGCAGATGTGCTTTTCTACGACGCGTTCAAACAGATGGGCATTTCAGAAGACCGACTTTGCAAGATGCACACACCACTATACGGATTCTCCCACCATCCTGTAGCAGTGGAAGGAATCATAAGTCTGCCTGTTAATATAGGGACACCCCCTACGCAGGTTAATCTAATGTTGTATTTTATCATGGTTCATGTCCCCTCTGCGTACAATGCCATTCTTGGACGTACTGCCTTGAACCAGTTAAAAGCAGTGGTGTCCACATACCACCTTAAGATGAAGTTCCCTACCGAGCACAGCATTGGTGAAGTGAAAGGAAACCAAACAGCGGCACGACAATGCTACGTGGCTGCATGTCGGGTAAAAAGCAAGGAAGCCCTCATCATTGAAGACTTTAAAGGACGCAACAAAGATACAGAGAGGAAACCCGAGCACCTATACCTTGGAGACCCTCTCTGAAAAACACATGCCCTATACTTTGAGTACATAGAGTCTCTGAAGATACTACCAGTAGTCTCTTGCCCCAGGTAAGACACTTTTTTTAAGGGGGGCAAGGGGCTCAAACCTTATCTACCCCATAATAAACCCAAAATTCTTTTTTGGCTTTTCAGAGTAGCACTTTATTTCTACAGTTAGTCAAATAATAGATTGATATCAATCTCCTATATATCCTTTATCTTTGCCTAAGCAATAAAGTCTTCTTTCTGAGCATGATTATTGTTACAATAGTTACTCACTCTTGCTCCAGCCGAGTTCCCATGTGGATGTCTTCTATTAAAAGTCCCTAAGTTCTCAAGAGCTTAAGTATCTGCTACACTTACAGTGGCTGCCTGAACAAATAGAAGTATGAGCACCCTGCCTGAGTAGGGTGCCAACTTCACTCCCATTGTGCTCGGACTAAGCACAGAGGATCAAGGCATCTACCCGAGCAGATTCTTGTCCGAACACCATGCCCGAGCAGGGTGCCCATTTCATTCCCATCATGCTTGGCGAGACACCAAGAAATTAAAGGCACTTACCGGAACAAATGCTTATCAAAACACTCTGCCCGAGCAGAGAACCAACCTCATCTCTATCATGCTCGGATAAAATATAAAAAAGACTATGCCTCTGTCAGAGCAGAAGGCTGTCCGAGCTCTTTGCCCGAGCAGAGAATCAACTCTGTCTCCATCATGCTCGGAGAAAGAAAAAAGAAGTCCACGCCTCTGCCCGAGCAGAGAGTCAACTCCTTCTCATTTGTGCTCGGACGAAGCATAAAGAAGACCACACATCTGCTCGAACAGAAGGCTGTCCGAGCTCTTTGCCCGAGCAGAGAGCTAAGTCCATTCCCTTTGTGGCCGGCCGAGCAAGGCAGTTCATAAGCTACTCCAGCTCCCAAGAGCTTGGGGGCAAACTACCTCCAACATGTGCATTTCTTTAAAGAAGAGCGCTAGAGGTGTTAAGATAGTACTCAAGTACTATCCAAATGGTTTAGCTATAGTTCTAACCCATGAAATGACAAAGTCTTTGTAGGACTTCGTCACCCTACCACACTTTGCTGCTTCGAAACCTAGCCAAGCGAGAGTGCGAGGCTTCTTTGTCAACTCTTAATTGACGATAAGAGTTCGTGCCAAAGGAAACATAAGTGCAAGTAAGATGTGGACAGCGCAAGTTCATGGACACCCGACTGCATTAGTCAACGCCCTCCAAAGGAATGATGGCCAAGGCATTTGCCCGAGCAGAATACCATCCGAGCACTCTCCCCGAGCAGAGTGTCAACTTCATACCCCTTGTGCTCGGACGAAGCACAGATGGATCATACTCTTTGTGCTCGGACAAAGCATAAAAAGAACATACCATTTGTGCTCGGACGAAGCCCAAAGGAACTAAGGCATTTGTCGAGCAGAATTTCATCCGAGCACTCTGCTCGAGCAGAGTGCCAACTTCATATCCTTTGTTCTCGGACGAAGCACAATGGGATCATACTCTTTGTGCTCGGACAAAGCACAAAAAGAACATACCCTTTGTGCGCGGACGAAGCACAAAGGAACCAAGGCATTTGCCGAGCAAAATGTCATCCGAGCACTCTGCCCGAGCAGAGTGCCAACTTCATATCCTTTGTGCTCGGACGAAGCACAATGGGACCATACTCTTTGTGCTCGAACAATGCACAAAAAGGACATACCCTTTGTGCTCAGACGAAGCACAAGCGTGCTCGGACCACGATCTGCTTGGGCCCATAGTCCGAGCAGATCGTGGTCCGAGCACGCTGACCGAACATGGAAAAAATAGGTAGTGTGGCTCTTGGGCACTATTTGGTCAGCAAGGCTCGAAAAAAATATTATTTACATCTACAAGAGCGATAAAAATTGGATGCGTGTCAAAGTACACCTTCTTAGCCAAACATTTTTGTTAAGAAAGCGGGGGGGGGGGGGGGGGCATTATGATATAGCTAAAAATTCACCCCAATCAGCGTATGACACGTGGCAGCTATGACTCATGGTTAATTTAATCCTGGTCAGTTACGGATTTGGTGGTTACCATATTGGTGGAGTTAGGATTTTAAAAGGACCATAATAAAATCATCAAGGATTGTGACGTGATCCTCAAGGATCCTAACACGATCTAGATTGATCTGGTCCAAGGTCAATCCATCAAGACTCATAAACATGTTGGGAGTCTTCCTCCTACGACTATATAAATGGGTCTACCCCTCAGGTATGAGACAATCAAACACACATATACACACTGTGTCTTACTGTTTTTTCAGAGTTCTACATTGTTAGCCATCTCTGACTTAAGTATCGGAGCGTTCCCTTGCCGGAACCCCACCTGGCGGTCACTCCGTGTTGTGGCCTAGCCACAAGCACGCCAAAGTGACAAGTTTCTGGATGTCCTTGCAAGTAATGTAGTAACTTTTTGGTCCTGTTTTATGAAAATGTTACACTATTAGGAACTTGATAAGCACAACTGAAATACTTAAATGGTCACTCTTATATTACCATAACAACTAATTCTCTATCCACTCTCTGGCATCTATTACAGTTTAGGGCTCTTGGCATCTATTTTTTGATCCGTCATGTAGCAGCTAATAATATTTAAACCGCCAGTAATTAATGAGTTAAAGCTTAGTCCTTTGATTGAAGAGCTGTATGTAAACACCAAGGGGCAGTTTTATTCTCAAAATGGACTTAGGGGACGGACACAGACAAAATAGAATATGCTACGTAGACATACTTAAAACTGCATTCAACACACATCATTGGCCTCTTGTGTTCAAGGTCATGCCAACAGGTTGTCTGTTGCTCTTGCAAGATTTTAGGTACGGATAGTGAAGTATTTGCATTTGCACCCTACTTAGAAAGTTTGCTTATTGTTTGGATAATACCCTCTTATACAACATTTGTTTAGACTTGCACCTCTCACATTTTCTTGTAGTTGCTGCGCAGCAGCTACAAGAAAATGGCTCAAGCTCTATAGCCCAACACTCGCACTTCGCAGAAGCAGTTTCACACTTTTAATTTTACGAGGTACTGGATATTTGAGTTTATAAGAACAGTTGGAAAAAAGGGGATTAAAGAATTGGGAAGATAAAATTTATGTGAGCTCATCCAGCTTTGACGCTCACTTAGATTTATCAGCAGCATTACCTTGTGCTAGTTTCCTCCTTTAAAGACATAACAAATGGTGCTAGTATATTTCACACGTTCATCCTGGAGAGTACTTTGACAAACCTGTCTATCTTCTTATTCAAGATACTGGCCCCATACACAAATCAAGTCCCAAGCTGTATTAGTGAATCTCTCTTCATTTCATCTGCACTTATCCTATCTGCAACACTATGAAGCAATGAATATGACATGCACCAATGATTATGACATGCACCAGTTGTGCATATCTGTTTTCTTGCCGCCATGTTATGCTGCCTTTTTCGTCCATCCCCGGTCTCAGGGGCTCCAAAACAAGTCAGTTACCTAACTTGCCAAAAGGTTGCAAAGGAACTGTTGCAACACGCACATGTCCACTCTCTATAAATATATGCATCAATCTTCAGGGCAACATAACTTTCATCAATAGATTTCTAAGCGTAAAATCAGCGAGTGTGCAAGAGTGCCTTGGTTCTTGATATGTACGTGACTCTAGTAGCTACTTTTTCGGCGAGTTCCGATAGAATTCTGAAGGGTTTGATAGCAAGACGACGACGATAAAACGAGCCGGGATTAACGAGCGATTCAAGGTACGCTTTAGCTTCCGTAAGTGCTCCGATCATCAACAGTGTCAGAGCCCGAAAGGCTTGTTTTTGTCTTATAAATATTTTTGGTGCGTTTTAGTGATGTATCAGTAACTACATGCATGAAAAAAAATCATGTTTTTCCTTAATGAGTCTCACATGTTTTCACATGAAATTTTTCGTAGAAACGAATTTGATTGACATATATCTGTTGTATGGTCAATTTCGAGTTCAATGGAACCAATTTCATGAGATTTGGATAAGAAATGGATATGTTATGAAGTTTTTATGAGCAAAGAAAATTATGATATGTTGTGATAGACAAAGTGGAATTGTACAGATAGGCTTGGAAGGCTGGACTTTAAAATGGGCATTATTCACTTTATTTCTTTGGGTTAATTATACAATGTCTCTGAGGTTTAGGTAAAATTACACGCATGTCCATAAGTTTGAAAAATAGGCACTTATATCCGTTGACCAAACGGAATACCCAAATACATTACGGTTTGTATAAAATGACCATATTGCCCACAATTTGAAAGGTATTCTTTACCATGCCATTCCTTCTATCTCCCTAGTTCTAAAATTAAGGTTTCAACTATTAGGGTTTCAAATTAGGTAAATTCCTTATGTGATGAAGTTATGAGAATTTTTACACTAGGCATACTGATGTAAGATACCCCCCCCCCCCCCTTCCACCAGCATGCCGCTGCGGCCACCCCTCCTACTCCCTTCCCCGCCTTAGCTGTCCCCCTCCTTTCCCTCTACCCCACTGCCTTCCCTGCTTTTCCCCCACCCCCCCGGCATCCCCCCCTTCCCCCTACCCTATTCCACTTTGTTCCCCCCTGTCCCTCTCCCTTCCCGCACCCCACCGACTTCCATAGCTGTTCGACAGTGGTGGTGCCAAGGTCGGGGTGGTACGTAGTGGTATTGAAAGGAAATGTTACAGACGTCAACGACTGCCCCATACAAAACCCACGCCGCCAACGACCCAACGCACCGCCACCATCCCCACTTCCACACCCATGACCACCAACCTCTGCCGCAACCACCATCGGCCACCTCTGCAACCACCTTTACCTAACGGATGGACACACCTATTACCTTTTTAGCACTTGTGGTCACGGTCTGTTACCTTTTGAAACTTAGTGTCCTTGACTATAATTTCACCATAACCTCAGGGATATGGGTGTAATTAATCCTATTTTTTATGGGCTGTTTTTATATGTTTTTTTGTTAGTGACCCATTAATTAACTAGACAAATGTTTTTTAGTCCAATTAATGAGATTAGGCCACCGTCTGCAATTCATCTCTAAGCCACTGTCCAGTTTTGTTTAAAGGGTTCTAAGCCACTGGTTTCTATTATTTTATGCTACACTGCATTTGCATTCTTATTCCTTGGTCTTGTTACATTGAATTCCTGTTAAGTGTAGTTGCTATATTTTTCTTTTCATACCCAGTCTATGTTAGTTTAAAACTAACTTTTGAAACTAAAGCTTTTATGAAAGTATGATAAGAGTAATAAAATCAGATTTGAAGTATGCAAATCACATAATATATATATATATATATATATATATATATATATATATTGAAAATAGATAAGTAATTAAAGTGAAAGAACCGCTGGCATGTGAGAGACGCGAATGAAATTCGTTGACTTAAAATCGATGTTGTCTCCTTTCGTGCAGGTTCTAACGAGGAACAACGATCCAAGATTTAACCCAAAGGCTCACAGCGGCGTCTGGAAGACTTTCGAACCCGTCCGATCAATTGCCCACAAAATAGATATCACCAAGTATAAAGTAAAATTCTGAATGTGATAGTTTTTTTTTCCTACTGCAATCCCTTTATATATAAGGAGTGAAAAAACACTAAATAAGAGTCACAACTCTTAGCACCAAAATAAAGGGTTACAACCCTTCAATTTAAGTTCAAATAAATGGTAGTTTTAAAACTTCCAACAATTCCCCACAAGTTTTTAAACTCCATAAAATCAATTAAAATAATAATAATAATAAATAATAAAATAACAAAATAAAATATTTAGTATAAGTGGGCAACATAATACAATGCAGTGGGTGTAGGTGTCTTCAGGACTTGAACCTACACTTATCAATTTCCATTTGAGGGAACGCTGAAGGAATCTTACACCTTGAATTAGGTCCCTTTGGCCAAACTTCAATTGATACACACACTATATTTGATATAGGACGTGGTTCTGGCGGGTTAGCGCTATTAATGGCCATGTGCCGCAATCTTGATTCTCATGGGAGGTTTTAGGGAAGAGCCCAATCCCACGGTCGCGGCCTCACGACGGCTCCTACTTAGGTGAGACCTCCAAGTGTACAGGTGCCCTCGTGCCTTGCAGAAATTACCGACTTGGTCTCATTAAGGATAAATACCCATCCTGAATGTCACACATAAGCATTACCATCATCACTGGAATGGGGAGGAGATACTCTCCTATATATATAGGGTAATGCTTTTAATGAGTTCACTCTGTGCGGGTTGTTTCTACCCATTGAACCTTATTCACGGGATCTTCGATCACAAAGGTTGGGTTACTCCCGTAGGTGACTCCCTTGTAGGCTTAGCCCCATTCCCCTCGATGATTCATGTACACTCTTTTTGGGTAAAGCCTTGGTTAAATTATCAGCCAAGTTCTTTTCCGATTTCACAAAATCAAGAGACACAACATTTTTGTTTAATAGTCCTTTAATGGACTTATATCTCACTTGTATGTGTCTATTCAACGTCTTATTATTATGAGTTTGATTTGTAAGGGCTATTGCAGCCTTACTATCACAATGAATAGGTATAGCCGGTAAAGGCTGCGACACCCTCAACCCTGGTGACATCACCGGGCTGAGTTATCGATCATAATCACATTCAAAACCCTGTACTGAATACAGAGCAACTATATTCTCATACTCATACATCATTAATAGACACTCCAAAATGCGTCCTTACAAAAAAATTTCTTACAAACATACATCGTACTGCAGCGGAAGACTTTCAAGTCTTTAAACAAGATGAATGTTTACAACCTAATATACGACTGTAGTCGTAGGACTCTTATCAACCTATCTCGCAACTCAATCTTTATCCCACCATTCCTAGCTGGTCTTACCTCACACAACTGATCCCCTTGCTAAACTTTTCTAGCTTGTTTCTTTTTCCTTTCTTGAGGGTTTTCCTTGATCAACCTTATAGCCTGCACAGTGCCACATAAGGAATGAGCGTAAATCGCCCAGTAAAGACAACACGAGGAGTATTGTGTACAAATGATTCAAGAGACTCGGAGAAATAATAATCTTCTCAACGAACTGGTCACCAGTTACTCCACTTTCACTGGTATTTAACTCATTGATGCCCCATTGCACGGGGTGTTCATCTCAGTTTCAAGTAGTTTAGGAGAGACACTGTCAACATGAGGGGACTTACCATGAGTGTTTGTCCCTAACCGCATTACAGCTAAACAACGGTGCTTCATCAACGGGGCGGACTAAGGGAAAATTATTTCACCTTATGTCCTCAACAACACAACTCAACAAGGAATACCGGATTAAAAGACCAACCGGTGTTCCAACCTAACAACAAGAGTTCAATGTAACATCATAGACAGGGTGGACTTGGGAGAAGTATGCCGCAAGCCCTCAACAATGTTCTTACATAAGAGAAATGTCGGTTATTAATAAGTGCCGACATTTCACAACAACTACGCAACGATTTCTACAACATCATCATCAACGACAGGGCGGACTCGGGAGAAGTTTGCCACAAGTCCTCAATGGTGTTCTCAAAGAGAAGAGATATCGGCTATCAATAATTTCCAACATCTCACAACAACCACACAACAACCCCTACACAATATCACCCCCAACGTCAGGTATACTAATCGAGTCGAATCATAGTATACTAGAACATGCATCATCCTCATTAAATTCTATCAACAGGGCGGACTAAGGGAATTATTCTACCCTAAGTCCTCAACAGCACAATTCAAATATACGTATACCGGTCACAATGACTACCGATGTCAACTCATAACAACAAGAGTCCAACATAAACGTCATCAACATGGTATGTTAATCGAAACAATGAAGTAGCATAATAAAACCGCATTGTCCTTACCTGATTGGCTTATAGCCGAAGCAACTCGTAATCTCTGATCGCAACGAGCTGCATCACCTAGTCAAATAATACTCTGCTCGTTAGACATCATTCAATATATACGCACTCCTTATTCTACCATTTCCCATTTAACCGCTGATAGCGTTTTATGACAGCTAGTTAACCCGATCCAATAACTGGATCCTTAACATAGCCTTACCAACGCATTAGCAATAACCACTATCTCATTATTTCAACGTTTCACTTCCCACCACTCCGAACGTTGAATTACGCGCGTTCCCTAAAATTTAGTGCCAACGTGGCAAATTACCAAAATACCCCCTGATGGCCGCTACACCACCAACACCCCAAAACCGCTTTAAAACTACTTTTTAGATGTACTGCATCAATTATATAACAAATAGTCCCTCAGAAAATTTTAAAGGGGAAAATTACCAAAACACCCCCAATTTATGTAAAATACCCCCTGGTAGCCATCGCCCCAAATCAGTTTCAAAACAACCTTTCAGGTGTTTTACAACCCTTTTTGCTAAAAAGTCCTTAGAAAAACTTTACCAGGAAAATTACCAAAATACCTCTATCTGGGTGGCAAATTACCAAAATGCCCCTAAGGGTTCCCGGCACCAGAAAAATCTCAAAAGCACTTTAAAACGCTATTTTTAGTCTTCTGAAGTCATTCTTAAGCTAAAAAGTATTTTAAAAAAATTTTGCCCGAAAATCCCGAACCTGCGTTTGGACCGAGCGCTTAAAAGCCCGTTCGGCCAAAAATAGCAAATGACTTTGGAATGACCCAAAATATTGGGAAATGGAACTTCCCAACATCCTAGGGTTCTCATAAAAGTTTTGCACAAAACCGCGCTCGTTTTATATTTTAAATTCCACTGTAAAGTTCCAATATTCCGACATTGGTTAACCCCTTTCCCAACCTCAGAAAATTCTGAAAATTTTCCATGATATATGTCTCATAAAACTAACTAGGGTCTATTTTTTACCTTTTGGCTAAATCTGAACCTAACGATTTTTAAAATTTTGAATTTTAAACTGATTGCTTAATTTTCACCTTTAGTGACAAAAACAGTCATTATTCACATTAACACACACACACACACACACACTAGTTCACCTTCACTCACACACACACTGATCTTCTTCCTCCTTCATTCAGCAGCACACTAGTTCACCTTCATGCACACACATCTTCTTCCTCCTTCAATCAGCAGCATCCTGGGTACACTCCTCTAACAATCACGCATGAACTTCTCACAAATTCATCTTAGATCACTTAAACACATTATAATACACCCAATTCATGCCCTAAACTCATTTTTATGCATCAATTTTGCACAATTAAACCAATTGAATCCAAACCCATGAACCAAATTGAAGAACACACACTAAAACACACACCCACACACACTGAACTCCCACCAATTTCGAAACCCTAATTAGTTTCCTTTCTTTCTCCATTTTAAGTTCTCATAAACATGAATCTAACAAGAATCCATTTAAATTCCCCATCTCTGATTATACATACACAACCGAAACATATATATATACATATGCATGCCACATATTCTTCAACCAAGTTCATTCCACTTTCCACAATTTTGCAATTTGGGTTTAGGATCAAGGGATTACCCTGATGAATTTAGGGTTCTTTCTCTCTTTCCTTTCTTCTCCTCTTTCTTCCTTCCCTTTTTTTTCTTTCTTTCCTTCTCTTTTTCCTTTCTTCTCGTGGCTGCTACTGTGCATATTTTTCAGCCGTTCTTCACTTTCGGTTATTTCAGTTTTGCACCCCAAACTTTTCTTTCTATATTTCCTTCTCATAAAATTTATCCCAAAATACTTTATAATTTCCAAAAATGACTTAGGTTATAGCAAGTAGGAGGTGGCCATCGTGCATGGCCTATTTTCATCAGGTTATGACACATTTTGCAAAGTTTCAAATTTTGCAGTTTGGCCCCTCAAGTTTCCAAAATTGCATTTTGATCCCTTGACTTTGGGAAATTACAATATGACCCCAAATTCGCCCTAACCCCTCCTCTAGCCCCCTAACACCTCATTATCACCGAAATGATCCTACTTAATAAAAATATGCATCTCGTTCACCATATTTTCCAAAACTACATTTTTGCCCCTTAATTTTCCAAAATTGCATTTTAACCCCCAAGGCCACACTAACCCCTTATTTAGCTCCCTAACACTTAATTATCACCAACATATTGCTACTTAATAAAAATAGCACCCCTCAAATAATCAAACTCACAGTAAGATTAATTTTCGGTATTTTCGGGGTATCACAAATGTTTTGCAACAAGAGGCATATCAAGCATAAGATTTCTTAACCATTCTGCCTCTATACAAGTTGTGTCCAAAGCTATTAACTCTGCTTCCATTGTACTTCTAGATATGAGAGTTTGTTTCTTAGAACCCCAAGATATAGCTGCTCCTCCAAGCATAAATATAAATCCGGTGGTCGACTTCACATCTATGTTATCAGTTATCCAATTTGCATCACTGTACCCCTCAATTACATTTGGATAACCTCGATACATCAAACAATAGTCAAGGGTTCCTCGAAGATACATAAGTAACCTATTTAAAGTATTCCAATGTTCTCTACTCGGCTTATGGGTATAACGACTAAGTCTTCCAACCACATAGGCTATATCCGGTCTTGTTCTATTGCTAAAATATAACAAAGACCCTATAATTTGAGAATACTTCATTTGAGACACAGGTTCTCCCGAGTTCTTATTCAAGTTTATGCTAACATCATAAGGAATACTTATAGGCGTAACATCATAATGTCCAAACTTCCTCAACATACTCTCTATAGCATTTGATTGAGATAAGGAGATCCCATTACATGTCCTCTCTAGCTTCATTCCTAAAATAATATAAGCTTCTCCTAAATCTTTCATATCAAAATTCTTACACAAGTAGGCTTTCACATTATTAATTGAATCTAAGTTTGTCGCAAAAATCAAAATGTCATCCACGTATAGACATAGGATAACATGCTCTCCATTATGCTCTTTACAATAGAGGCATTATTTATCAAAGTCATTGATTCTAAATCCATACTTCAAAATGACTCTATCAAATTTATCACGCCATTGCTTAGGAGCTTGCTTAAGTCCATACAAAGACTTTTTCAACCTACACACTTTATTTTCTTGTCCTTTCACCTTAAATCCTTCAGGTTGCTCCATATAAATCTCTTCATCCAAGTCACAATTCAAAAATGCAGTCTTTACGTCCATTTGGTGTATGAATAGCTTATATATAGATGCTAGAGCTAACAAGGTTCTAATGGTAGTAATTCTAGCAATATGAGAGTATGTGTCAAAGTAATCTATTCATTCCTTCTGAGTAAAGCCCTTGGCTACTAGTCTAGCTTTATATTTTTCTATGCTTCCACCAGGCTTTAACTTTCTCTTGAACACCCACTTACAACCTATTGGTTTGCTTCCAGGTGGCAAGTCAGATAACACCCACGTGCTATTTTCCATAATAGACTTAAACTCCTCATTTATAGCCTCTTTCCAAAATGGTGCATCTAACGACCACATAGCCTCATCATAAGTCTTAGGTTCTCCTTCGACTAAATATGTGAAAAACTCTTCTCCAATATTTTCTCAATTCTTCTTGTTTTATTTCTTCTAAACTTCGGTGGAGTGTTGCCCTTGCTACTCATAGATATACTAATAGAACGATCACTAGTATCAGTTGAGAGTCTAGAATTAAGACTATGACTTCTAATCCGGTCTTTAAACGAAAATACATCCTCAAAGTATGTAGCATCTCTAGCTTTTATTAATAGTGTTATTGAAATTTTCGAATTGATGACCAAAAAGCGATTCGTAGTACTATTTTGAGCATACCCAATAAAGACAGCATCTATGGTCTTTGGCCCTATTTTCTTCCGTTTGGGTTCTGGAATTGCTACCTTAGCTAAGCATCCCCACACTTTTAAGAATTCCAATCTAGGAGGCCTCTTTTTCCATAACATGTAAGGAGTCTTATCATCTTCCTTAGAAATCGTTACTTTATTCAATATGTAACAAGATGATAAAATGGCTTCCCCCCATAAGTTCTCGGGAGCACCGGAATTCAACAACATGGCATTGACCATATCTAATAAAGTTCTATTTTCTCTTTTGGCAACACCATTTGATTGGCGTGAATAAGGAGGTGTAACTTGTAGAATGATCCCATGATCTTCACAAAACCTTTTAAAACCATTCTCGGAATACTCTCCACCTCTCTCGGATCTAAAGGTCTTAGTCTTTTTCTCGAGTTGATTTTCAACTTCTGTCTTATAGATTTTGAATTTGCTAAAGACCTCATCCTTTATTTTAATAAGATAAATGTAACAATAGAGAAGTCATCTATGAATGTCACAAAGTACTTATTGCCGGCTCTAGTAGGAGGACGATTAGAATCACATACATCACTATGTATGAGCTCTAAGAGCTTTGTGTTTCTATGGACCAAACTATAAGGTTTCCTTGGTTGCTTTGGTTGTACACAAATCTCACACTTATGTTTAAGGTCTATAAATTTCCTTGGAAGTAGACCTAGATTCATCAGCTTCTGAATTTTCCCAAAGCTCACATGTCCTAACCTTTCATGCCAAACATCAATTGATTCAACATTAAAAACCAAAGAATAATTTCCATCAAACTTGTTCATAACACTTAACTTAAATAATCCATCACATACATAACCTTTACCAACAAGTACTTTATTCTTAGTTATTACAACCTTATTAGACTCCTTTACGACCTTGTATCCATGTTGCACTAAGGAGGACTCACTAACTAAGTTCCTTCTAACAACAGAACATGCCGCACATCACTAAGGCTTAAAGTCTTCCCGGAGGTCAGCTTTAAATCAACATTTCCAACTCCTAGCACTTGTGCAGCAGTATCATTTGCAAGCGTCACGCTTCCTCCACTTGTGTTCTGGTAAGATTTAAACAAAGTATGATCACAACAAACATGGATGTTAGCTCCCGAATCTAACCACCAATCATCTCTTTGATAGGTAAAATTTACTAAAAGAGGATAATGATCAAACTTAAGAGGAGGTTCACCATCCACCAACATATTCACTCGGGCATTTTGATTACTTTGCTTGGACTTGTGCTCCTCCATCTTTATGTAGAAACAATCCTTAGCCTTGTGGTTCGTTCTCCCACAAACAAAGCATGGGTTGAGCACCTTCTTTCCTTTGCCCTTATTATCCACATGGTTATTATGGTTTCGAAAATGGTTAGATTGGCGATGCCCCCCAAGATTATGGTTACGGTTCCGACCATTATTGTGGTGGTTATGATTGTTGTGACCATTTCTAGAGCCATTGTCCTATGGGTTGAAATGACTAGGAGTCTCTAACTCTTTGACATTTTCCATTAGGTTAACCTTGGCTACCATAGAATTGGATTGTTGGTTGTCCAACCTATGCTTTTCCTCTATCCTTAAAGCATTCAAGGCTTGGATTAAAGTTAAAACTCCTTGTCTATGCCTAAAAGACTTAGCAAAATCTGACCAAGAGGGTGGCAATTTGTCAATGAGGCAAGAAACCTTAAAGTCTTCACTAAACCTACTCTCTTTCATCTCGACAAGCCTTAGATAGTCTAGGAATTCATGAACTTGCTCATTTATAGTTCTCCCATCTACCCTGACAAACTTATAAAAGGAGGAGGCATTAAAACGTTCTATACCGGCATCATCTATACCATATTCCGCTTCTAAGGCATTCCATAGATCCTTAGCCTTTGCAGTAGTGCAATACACATCATACAGACGTTCGAAAAGAGCACTAAGGATCCTATTGAGGCAATGGTACTCAATTTGATCAGGGGTATACCAAGAAGAGGTAGAACTGATACTAGACTTATTCGGCTCCTCAATGGCTGAAATCAGCCCCAACACAGTAAGCAAATACCTCATTTGATTTTTCCATCTCTTAAAATTTAGGCCATTAAATTTCTCCAGTTTAACAGTGTGGGCTTCATCTAGTAGTGCCATAAAGGATTACAAGGATAAAGGATAATTCAACTGCACAATTGTAAAACTGCAATCTCAATATATAGTTCTACTAATGCATAAACAATTAAACTCTCAAAATTATTGTAGCAAAATATTTCATGATCAACCATTAAACAGGAAGAAGCGTGCCACTATTATTTTCAAAATCAAACAAAATTTCAGTTTATTACTACAAAATAGGTTTTAAAACTTGCAGTGCCTCTTTAAGGAAAACAATGTTGGCCCGTCAAAATGAAAATGCTAACGGTGGTTTCAAAATTTAAACATGCACCGTTTCAAAGCCTTAAATCAGATTGGGATATGTAAATAAAACATATAGCCACTATACCATTCACAGAATTCAAAGCAACATGTATGCAAATGTAATACAATACAATAAGAGAATGGAAGTAATGTATTGAAAGCCTTTAAACAAAACTGGAAAGTGGCTGTGAAGATAAAACAAAACTGGACCTTGGCTTTATATATGAAATAAAACTGGACAGTGACCAAGGAAGATGAATGCGAACGGTGGTATCTTGAACCAATGCAAACCGACAACACCAAAGCAGTGCGATGAAACTGTGAAGTGCGGCAAGAACAAAATCTTGAAAATGTAATGCAACGTTAATACAAAATGCAAACGAAAGCCTTGCTCAAACAGTTTCAAAATTCAGAAACTAACTTTATTTCAACAGCGATTTTAACTGTTAGTTTAAAACTAAAATTTGAAACTAAAGCTTTTATAAAAATATGATAATAGTAAAAAAATCAGATTTGAAGTATGCAAATCACATAACATATATATATATATATATATATATATATATTGAAAATAGATAAGTAATTAAGGTGAAAGAACCGCTGGCCTATGAGAGACGCGAATGAAATTCACTGACTTAAAATCGCTGTTGTCTCTCTTCGTGCAGGTTCTAACGAGGAACAACGATCCAAGATTTAACCCAAAGGCTCACAGTGGCATCTCCTCTGATAGCACGACTACATGAAGACTTTCGAACCCGTCCAATCAATTGCCCTCAAAATAGATATCACCAAGTATAAAGTAAAGTAAAATTATGAATATGATAGTTTTTTTTTCGTACTACAATCCCTTTATATATAAGAAGTGAAAAAACACTAAATAAGAGTCACAACTCTTAGCACCAAAATAAAGAATTACAACCCTTCAATTTAAATTCAAATAAATGGTAGTTTTAAAACTTCCAACAGTCTATTCAAAAGGTGTTTATATGATAAAACGCAAAGGTGCTACTATGTGTTACATGGTAAAATGAGCCATGAATTAGCTAAAATCTGAAATTTCTATTTATTTAGTTAAGCATTATAAAATTGAGTGGTCATTGATTTCGCTAAATACTTAAGGAGGTTGATCCAAAAACTTGACGGAGCAGGTTTAATTGTAGTTCCTCTTTTGTTTTTTTCTATCTACGTACTTTTGGAACATGAAAAGTACTAAATAAGTTAGGCTAGACTTAATGCCGCGACGGATGTGGCTTTTGTCAAAAAAGCTTACAATTTAAGAAATATGTGGTACAACAATCCTAAAGCATGATAACGGAGCAAGTCCTAAATTACCCAAGAGGCAACTATTGACACATAAAATGCGAATGCATAATGCGGGCCTTCTTGCCCTGATTCCAACTGCAGTGTTCAAGATTGAGCAGCTCGTGTACTTCTTATTTCTACATATACTTATGTCTAGCTTTAGCTATTTTCTGCAGAATCATGGCTTTGCATTTTCTTACGACCTGGGTAAACTCTCTCTCTCTCTCTCTCTCTCTCTCTCTCTCTCTCTATCTCTCTCTCTTTATATATATATATATATATATATATATATATATGTATGTACATATAGATATATATATGTACATACATATATATATGTACATACATATATATATGTACATACATATAGATATATACATACATATATATATATATGTGTGTGTGTGTGTGTGTGTGTGTGTCTATTTTTGTACTTTTGCTTACTTGAATTCAAATAAATTAATTTGTCACGCATCGAAGAACTTATATATGCATAATAGAATTGCATCAAGCTGATGGAAAATATATTTGGTACATATATATATATATATATATATATATATGTGTGTGTGTGTGTGTGTGTGTGTGTGTGTGTCTATTTTTGTACTTTTGCTTACTTGAATTCAAATAAATTAATTTGTCACGCATCGAAGAACTTACATATGCATAATAAAATTGCATCAAGCTGATGGAAAATATATTTGGTGATGCAGGTTGGTAACAATGATAACATCTTCCCAAGTTTTCATAAGGCAAATTAGTAAAGTTATAAATTACTACACATATACGTATCGGTGTTGACAATGCAAATGCAACAAAGTCAACCTGATAAATATTATCAAAACATAAATTGGTTGTTTTTTTTTTTTGGTTTTAGAGATAGAACTACATTTCATCAAGAGAGGAGTACAAAATTAAGTAGTTACAAACCGAGACAAGAATATTTACAAACAAAGGAGAAGATTACAGTCATAGCGGAGACCCCATCCTATCATCACGCTGGAGCACATAATTATTTCTATATGCTACAAATAACTTGGTATGCTGACGATAATGGCTCCAATCACAAAAGTTCAGATAGCTGTGGAGTCATCGGTCAAACCAGTAGTGATGTAGCAGCTGTGGAACAGATTACAAGTCTGGTAGATATAAAAAAAGATGGGTTGCATCCTGGCTATCGTACCCTCATGGCCTGTGATCTGAGAATGAAGAAAAACCGAATTAGAGAGTAAAGTAATATTACAGTAAAAATGTTGTGACGCCCATTTACAAGAGAGGAGTAGGGAGAGTGCATCGGCTTCTTACTGAGAATGAGATAGAAAAGAATGTGAGTGCTGATCTAGGATCAATCCTACTCTTGATTTGGTTGTTATCTTTAATTGAGCTGTTCTGGATGTCCTTTGGAAAACCGCAGAAAAGAATATGTAAGTGGGGGTTAGGTTAGGAGGACTTATGAAGAGGGAATGCCTGGGAAAGGCATCTTGGGAGAAAGGGGTAGGTTGTTTAAGAGAGGTGGTAATGATATGTGGTCTGGCTGTTTGGCGATGGTTATGGGAGAGGGGGTAGGAGTGTGGTGTAGTCCTATGTTGCTGCTTGGTTAGGTGGGAAGTGAGTTCAACAGATTGAGTAATGATGCACACAGGATCAGGGTTTGACGAAGATTGGAAAATGCTAGCATTGCGGAATAGCCAGATATGCTAGAGAATGGAGAAGAATAAAATTTGGGGATATGCATTGTGATTAGGGGGATCTGGTGGACGATGTATCCAGGCTATTAACCATTCTTTAAAGGAGGGAATAGGTATAGACGTGAGAATGCCTAGACCACTCCCAAACCAGATTCTTCTTAGAGTCGGACATGAGTAAAACAGGTGACCCACTGTTTCAATGTCTTGGTGACAGAGAGAACATGAGGTGCTTATACCGACACCTCGATGATTGAGGGAACTTAGTAACGGTAACCGATTCCATGACAGTTGCCACACGAAGATTTGCATTTTGAGTGGGAGAGGTAGTTTCCATATTTGGTTCCAAGAGGCGGATTCCAATTTCATGGGATGAATCATTAAGTCAAGAGTTTGGGAGTATTGTAGATAGTAAGCTGAGCTGACCGAAAATTTGCCGTTTACTGTACCGTTCCAGAGAAGGCTATCAGGAAGACCACTAGAAGGAATGTAAATGTCCAGAATCTGTTCAGAAATATGATCAGGAAATATATTTCGGATAAGAGATTCATCCCAACGACCACTTATGATTAGGTCTGAGACCAGATGTACCGGAGGAGAATGAGTTTCATAAGAAGTGAGAGAATAGGGGCTAACTGAAGGAATCCAGTTATCTGTCCACAGATTAATGCGATTCCCATTCTCGATTTGCCAAAGGTAACCCAATAAGAGGACGTCTCGTCCTGCGAGGATGCCTCTCCACCCCCATGATGCTCTTGAATTGGGTTGAACCTGGAGAAAATGTGATCGGAGACAATATTTTGAACAGAGAAGAGTGGAGAGGAGACAAGAGGGTGACTCCAAGATACGCCAACTTGTCTTAGCAAGAAGAGCTTTATTGAGATAGTGGGAGGACCGAAAGCCTAGACCACCGTTGGATTGAGGACCACATAAGGTTTGCCAGCTGATCCAATGGATACCCCGGGAGAGGTTGGTACCAGACCACCAGAATCGGGCGAGGATGGAGTCTATGGTTTTGCATACTTTAATTGGAAAAAGGATGGCTTGTATATGATAGGAAAGAAAGGAGCTGAGAACCGATTTGATGAGTGTTGCTCGTCTAGCTTTATTAAGAAGATGACTTTTCCAACCCGCACAACGATTCTGAATGCGAGTGAAAAGAGTTCGGAAGAAGGATGTGCAGTGACTGACTATATCCAAAGAAGTCTCGAGATAATTGCCGGCCGAACTATGGACAGGAATACCTAGTTGGAGAGAGAAGTAGTTGGCTAATGCTGTGGGCGTGTTGGGGCTGACAAAAAGAGTAGATTTGGAAGAATTGATTTGTTGACCCGAGTCTTGAAAGTATTTCTGGAGTAAGAGTTTGAGAAGTTCACAGCATAAAGGAGTAAGGGATAGGAAAAGAAGGGAGTCATCCGCAAAGAAAAGATGGTTTATGAGAGGAGTCTGTCTTGAAAGACGTAGACCTATGACGCCATCGTGTTCCTGAGCTCGAGTAAGCATTTGAGAGAGAACTTCAGAACAAAGGATAAAGAGAGAAGGAGAGAGAGGATCCCCCTGACGTAGGCCACACGAGGGTTTGAAGAAATCCGTAGGGGAGCCATCCACCAGGATGGAAAAAGAGACTGTAGAGATACATTGCATGAGTAGGCGGATCCATTTTGGAGAGAACCCTACTTGGAGTAAAACTGCTTCGACAAAGTCCCATCTGATGCGGTCAAAGGCTTTACTCATATCAATCTTGAGCGAACCAAGAGCTTTCTTCCCAGATTTTTTGAGACGAATAGTATTTGTGAGTTCTTGAGCAATAAGAACGTTATCCACGATACGTCTTCCTTTGGTAAAGGCATTTGGTATGGCGAGATGAGTGAAGGGATGACTTCCTTGAGACGATTATTAAGGACCTTGGTAATTATTTTGTACAGAGAGTTACAGAGACTGATCGGGCGGAAATCACTCGGGTGAGATGGGCACTCAATTCTGGGAATGAGAGTGATAAAGGTCCTATTGACTTCAGATAACATGTGACCTGAGTTGAGGAAAGAGAGAACAGCCGAGGTCAAAGATTGCCCCATAAAATTCCAGCATTTTTGATAGACAATGGGAGGGAAACCATCAGGTCCAGGAGATTTGAGCGGGCTTAGTTGAAAGACTGCCTGCTTGACTTCAGAGGCATTGAACGAAAGATCAAGATCTCGTGACTGAGCGGGAGAGAGATGGTATAACAGATTGCCTACTGAGTCGAGGGTTCGAGTTTCTTCGAAAGGGAATTCAGGGACAAGAATTGATCTGAAGTGCTGGAGAAAATAATCTTGAAGTTCCGAATTGGAGGAACATGTTAACCCCAAAGGGTTGAGGATGTTGGAGAAGTTTGATCGGGATTTATGCATACGAATGGAGGCATGAAATGGAGGCATGAAAGAACTTTGTGTTGCGGTCACCGAGAGCCAACCAATGTTCCTTGGAGCGTTGTTTCCAATAAATTTCTTCACAATCCATCAACCAGTTTAGTTTATCTTGAAGCACATTGTTTTGTTGAAGAGATTGAGGAGAAGGTAAGTTTGCCTGAACAAGTGGTAGTTGATGTCGAATGGATTGAATCTGAGCATCTATCTGGCGAAAACGAGATTTTCCCCATAAGGAGAGATTGTGAAGAATGAGGTGATGAAGACGCATAAGATCAAATAAGGGGGACCCAGAAACTGTTGTGTTCCATAGCGTTCTAATCAGATCGATTCTGTCCTGATGTTGTAACCAAACTGCCTCAAAACGTTTGGGGAACAGTTTGCCTCGGAGAATAGGTTGGGACTCTAGTAGTATAGGGGCATGATCCGAGCATTGAATACCCAGGTAGGTAATGGTCGCCGATGGATAAGCCAGAAGCCAATCAGTATTGGACAGACAACGATCCAGTTTTTCAAAGGTACAGTCATGGGCCTGACGACCGTTAGACCAGGTGAAGGTGGGCCCTTTCCAAGCAACGTTGAGGAAACCATGATGTTCAATGAAGTTTTCAAGATAGGCGTGCCCCGAATATCGGTCTCTGTTGTTCCCCGATTTTTCCTCCGTGGATAAGACTTGATTGAAGTCGCCAATTAGAATTAATGGTCCAGAAGTCTGTTGGAGAGCGTGGCTAATATCGGTCCACGTCTCCTTGCGTTTTTCAACCACAGGATGACCATACACAAATCCCGATGTGCATAGTGGGATGTTATTAAAAGAGAGTGAGAGGAGAATGAGATGGCAAGAGTGAGAGAGTAAGGAACCAGACAAAGGTTTTTTCATTCCCACCCAAAGACCTCCTTTGAGACCTTCCGGGTTATTTCCAAAAAAGAGCTCAAAACCTTCCTTGCGAAAGAGAGAAGCAATTTTGAAAGACTCCATCTTTGTTTCTTGGAGAAAGAGGATATCGGGGTGATGTCGGCGAATAAGATGTTTGGCTGTGCGGACTGTGCGGGGTTGACCCAAACCCCGACAGTTCCAGCTGAGGATTATCATTGGGGATGAAGGGGTTGTTCAAGGACAAACCCTGAAACCTGCCCAGGTGCAGCAAGCAGAGCCGTAGCTAAAGAATTCGCCGTCACAAGACGTGGGCGTTTACCAGACAAGAAGAACCAGAGAGGAATAGAGGTATCACATGCCTTTCTTTTCCCTGAGAAAACTCTGCCTGTTCGGTGCCTTTTGTGATTAGAGAGAACTAAGTCTGAAAATAACACCCCTAGTCGCAGATTTCTGTTGTAGGGATATTTTAGGAAGGAAGAGGGGGTAATCACATGTTTAGGCCTTTTGCGTCGACTGTTGGAAACGGAAGAGGAGAGATCCAAACGTTTTCGTTTGTTATTTGAGAGAGCAGAAAGACTTTGAGTCAGGGATGGAGTCGTTGCAGGCACAAATCTGCCATTCTCTTCACTGAAACTAGATTTCAACCTAAGAATCAAACCGCTAATAGAGTTAAATCCTATTTTCTGGCCTGAAACCATAGAGTCTGAAGCCCAATAAGTACAGGATCCCTCGACCATTGTGAACAAAAAAATGGATTCTATTTGTCCCTTTAGAATCGGGATAGAGGGAGAGATCCACAGAAGAGGCGACATTTCCAAACCCAACACTAAAACCAGCCTCAGCATCGTAACCTCAACCCCCAGATCCCTCTTCTTCATTTCCATCTTCTCGAGAAAACCCACCCTGGCCGTAAAGTTAAACGGTGGCGACACCTGAATCTGGCGTGAGCCCGTATCAGTCGGCGAAAACTCCAAGATGTTGAATGAAACGGGGCTTCTCAAAACGGGTTTAGAAGGTGAAAACTTGGTGATAAAGCTCTTGCTGTAGCCAGTGGAGATGAGATCGCGGGTGGCAATGATGCTGTCCAAACAGATTTCACACTTGCAGTTGAGGGGATTTGACACCACAAGAAGCAGTCTTAGAGAGAGAAGGGTGTAAGACGCCTTGCCAGCAAGGCCTTCATCGAAGAACAGGTTCTGGCATGAGTGATATAGAGAAAAAGGGTGACTCAGGGGATCTGCTGTGAGGCTAACCGAAAGACCAAGGGGGAGCCGAGAATGATTGATTGTATGCCTTTTTTGGGAGAGAAGTTATGGGCGATGAGGCTCTTTCTCTTTTTACTGGGGAAAATGAGGATTCGTTGAAAGATGGGGTCATCATGAGGAATGAGGGCATCCAAAATATAGAGTGTGCAGTTGTAGGGTGAGCAAGAAGATAGCAAGGAATACATTCTTGAAATAGAGGAAATTACCATATAGAAATCATAGAGCATGTAACAAAGGATGTAGTGCAGACATGTATAGTGTGCAAACATCAAAGCATTCTTGGAGTTAAGCAGGGAATGAGAAAAACCTGGAGGTTTAGATGGTCCAATTATGCGGATACGCTTAGTAGGCGAGAGAGTTCCAGTATCAGCACTTTCCTCACGAGCTCTCTTTGGAGGAGAATTTGGGACAGGATCAGTGTCAGAGTCAGTGCTTGGATCAGAAAAGTGCGCATAAGCACGCAGAGCTGCTTCATCTATAGGCTCGTCTTTCTCATCTGTGATATCCTCCGGAAAGGCTTCAGCATATGTTGGAGCATAGAACCGCGTCCCTGAGACTTTGAATTTACAGGGATGTGGTGCAAAGAACTCTCAAGGAGATCCCATAACAGCTTGAGTTTCCTGGACCAGGTTGGAGATGAGATGCTTCAGAGAGGAGTCATTGACCAGGGTGTCAATGCCGTAGCTAATGTAAGGGTCAAAGAGCTGTTTGACATAATTGGGTTGAGGAGGCTCCATGTTCACCCTGTTCTGTGCATTGATAGCTGCCTCAAGAAGTTTTGGTTGGTCAGAGGGTGGTGCTTTGATGGGCGAAGGGATTGAGGTTATGGGCTCCTTGCATGGACGGTGAGGGATCTCAAATGAGATATCCGGTGCGAGAGACTGCTGTGAAGATGAAGAGGGGAAATAAGCTGATAGAGAGGACACATGAGTAAGATGGTGGACAAAAGGGTGTGCCGGATAGAATTTTCGATAAGCAGGCTCAAGAGACAAGGAGAACTGGGTCGGGTTATTGATGTGGTTAGTGGGCAGGCCAGCAGGATAGCTGGAGGGGAGACCGACTATCCGTAGGATTTTTTGGTAAAGATCTTTGTGGGAGTGGCCCCACTCAAGACCAAACTTGGTCACCAGGTTGAGAAAGCCAGGTTCTTGGGGGGTAACGTGGGTGAGGGGATCTTCAGCAGTAATATGTGGGGGCCAGTAATTTGGGGAGGAAGGAACAAGCTGGTCTCTATTTTGGTGACCATAGGGTGAGGAGTCCATGACTTCATTCACCTGGGAAGGAGAAGCATCGTAGGATTCAGGTTTGGGTGAGAACACTTCAGGTTCACTTCCGTCTGAGGCAATATGGTAACTGAGATCTGGAGAAGAAGGAGGGGATTGAGGCGGCGAGAAAGAGGAGTAGATATAATGTAGTTCAGGGCCAAAGGGAGTGTCAAGTGATTCAATCTAGGAAGTCCGATTAAAATCAGTGTTAGGTAACATTCGAAGAGAAGGCCCATACTGAGGTTGATGGAGTTCAAACATGGTAGGGTGAGGGAATTGATGTTGCATTCGAATGTAAAGTTCATCAAAGGCTTGGTTAACTGCCTCCGCACTTTTGGTGCAGATATCCGAGGAGTGTCCAATGCATCCACACCTGTAACAAACCCGGAAGACTCGTTCCTATGCGCAGGAGAGCCAGATGCTTGTATGATTAAGCAGGTAAAGATATACGCCAGAGAGAAGAGGTTTGCAGATTTCCGTTAAGATTTGGATGCGGAAGTAGTCTTTGAACTTCAAACGTAGAGGAGACCAGTCGATACGGAGAGTATGCCCAGAAGATTGCCGATGGTTTGGGCCAGATTGAACGTATAACAATCGCTCGGGATATTAGCCACGCGAACCCATAAATCCGTAGTTGGGAAGGAGAGTGAGGAGTAAACCATATGCGGTGTCCACGGTCGGAGAAGGAGGAGGGCTCATTGGATAGCCCAGGGTCCATTAGTGAGCACCAGGTGTGCTTCATGCTCAAGGTCAAAATGAAAAACAAAGATTCTGGGGAGTTTTTCAACTCTAACGTGGCCCACTAAGTTCCAGTTATTGTTGACAATTGCCTGAAGTTGGGATTCGCTGAAAGTTTTGACATCACAAAAGGACCCTATAAGCAGGCGTGTGGTTCCCATCCTTTCTGCTAAGACCAGCTGTTCATTAAGCTGTAGCAGGGGGCCCCGACGCGGTTGAGACCCGTTGGGTAAAAAGTGATTAGGGACAGGGGGAAAGGGTTGTGTTGAAGGTTAAGAGGACTGGTGGAAGATGAGTTATTGTAACGGTTAGAAGGTTGGGAGGATGGTGAAGAGGAAGCCATAGTCGCCTTCAATAGAAAACCAGAGAGGGGACCTGAACACTAGCAGTAAGATGAAAGGAAGTAACTATCTGTAGGAGGCTATTGAAAGTGAATTGATTGATCCGAGTTAATGAAGCTGGAGTGAATTAAATGTGATAGAGATGGTAGAAGATGTAGACATATGTAAGTGGATTAAGGGAGAAGAATCAAAGAGATGAAGATACTAACAGAAGAGGGATGGTCGGAAAAAGGGGATCAGGAGAAAAGAAGTAAGGAATGACGGCGGAAGGGATCGAGAGAAAGCTACGAAATCCTAACGAAGTCAAAGACTCTCACGCGTAGTTAATTGCTTCTATTATGGTGGGTGCTCCATTATAAATTGGTTGTTTGATGTGTGTAGGTTGTAAAGGTGGAGGGGAAACGTTTTTCTTTGTTATTTCTTTTTTTGGCTAGACACATATTACAAGTCAAGGAATCTTAAGCTTTTTTTTTTCTTGAAGTTGAACTTTATTTTGACGTTGCACAACTTTCTCTTTTTGTTTGAAGTGGAACTTTACTCATGTATCTTAATCCTTTATGTGCTTGATGAGAAGTGGAGCTTTAATCACGTACGTATTGTTACAAATAAAATCTCTAAGGCTCAAGAATGGGGATTACCAAATAGACATATTTGGATAAGACAATCTTTTAATATCTGCATATGTTCTTGCTAAATCTAAAATTCTCTAGATACAAACTTTTGGTGACGAATGGCTAGGTTCTGCATTCAGTCCGACCCTTTTTCTTAAGCCGATAGTCGTAGTTGCATTTATTTAGTTCATTAGAAATTCAACGGGAATATTTTGACCACGAATGCATTCTAACCACTTTCTTTTTCTTGTTTGTGACAGCATATTAAGTTTTTATAGGCTTGATAAAAGTGGAAGTTCATAGATGCACCATTGTGGGTTAAATCACTTATCTCTCAGGGGGTTGGAGAAAAAATCCAGAGCTTGAGATAGACTTTTAGGTAAAATACTCTTCATCTTATTTACACCCCCCCTTAAGAGCTATTTGTCAGTAAACTACAACTTTCTCGCGATACTATTTTTATAGCAAATAATCATAGAGGGGCCTAAAATATCCTCGCCACTTTACTCGAGATACCATGACGTTTCAGCTTTGGGTGATAAGAGCACAATGCCACCATTGCATTATAAAGTCGCTTAGTGATAACATGAAATTAAATGGATAATACAGCAATTTTATTGATCCTTCAATAGCATGACAAGGAGGTTTGTCCAGTAGACTCGATCAATGGCCAAGTTAAAAGTAGTTTTGAAAATTATAAATGTGTACCGTAGCATGAGATTTTTTTTATTTCCTAAAAGGTACCTGGTTTCATTTTGAACCAATATTTCGTTCTTTTCTTTCTGGTTTGAGTCATTGTGTTATTAATGGGTTTAAGTAGTTCTTATAAATGCTTTCGCTGCGTAACCTTTCATAGCAACATTTTGGGTATATGAAAGAAGACTTTGAAATTCCAAAAGATATCAAAGTCGAGGAGCATTTGCTCTTTTAGATTAGAGTAAGTTTTCAAGGAATTTTATTTGACTCAAAAGCTTTATAGTTCATTTACTCTCATGCACCTACCTTTTAAAGTCATCTGAACACACCATTTGTACCGATTTTTTTTTTCCAGATTGGATCTCAAAAGAAAACTTTAGATGAGTAGAGAATAAGTTGCGACAATCTTGACAATAAAATTGGACGATAAAACAAATGAACAGGTAAACCAGTTATAAGAGTTATTTTACCATTAATTGACAATCTAAAAGCACAATAAGTCTTTCACTACGGTGGGGTCAGCTTGGGTGGCCGCTACGATGGTGGTACTAGCATGATATTGATGGCAAATGTGATAGTGTAAAGGTCGTTGTGACCGTAGCAATTGTGCATGTGACACTGGCAATGTAATAGTAGATAAAAAGGTAATAATTGGTAGTGCTAGTAATAAGTTTGTAACAATTGTCATTCTCGGACAAGCAATGACATTTGTGTTGGAGTGTAGTGCTATGTTTGTGGTGGCGGGACTGCAACAATAATGTTGTTGACAGTTAGTGTAGTTGTGGCACTAAGGTGTGTTGGAGGTATTGTTTTAACAGTGATGGACAAGTTATGTATAAATCTAGATGGCGCAAGTGATGGACCTGACCTGAAAATAGGGTTCGTTCTTCTAAGCAACTTGAAGGTAGGTAAATTCTCTTCTGGAATTCTTTCGAATGATCTCTTTCTTTTGATCATGATTTTGGATCCTAAAACTACAACCTGAAAGTTTCTTCAATTTGGAGATCGTCTTCAAGGATTACAAATTCGTAATTTTTTTCATAGTATCTTCACTACGTCATGTTTGTACAATTTTAATAATTTCGATGCAAATAGAAACACACTTTGAATATTGATTTTTCTTCTCATGATGTGCGGGTAGAAGACTATAAAAATTTTTATTACTCCGACCATGATACGGCACTGCTAACACTCTTTAGAAAGGACTAAAAACTCAACAAAGTTTGTGATTTTTTTTGTTCATGTATAATATATAAGATTGGAACAACCAATTAGATAACGATTCACCAAATAATGAGTTTCAAGGTTTGAAGTTTGTTGCTCATATTTTATGACAAAAAATTATATAGAATTTTTTGAGCACATAGAATTTCGACAAGCATGATTTTCAGAGCATCCTCTGGTTGCGAACTCATCTTCAACTTCCTTTATGAGAGTCCCCATACTCAGTTGGACTCGTAAAGGGAGCAATAGAAAAGAGGCCAAGCCTTAATCAAATTGACGATGTGCGTGAAAGTTGACACCTTCACGAGTTATGTAGATTTGCCTTTAGCTCCACCACTTTAGGTGGACTCTTGATGATTTTTAGTTATTAGTTGTTTGTGTGAAGAATTCTGTAGATTATTTTCACGATTACGTCCACATAAAATCACACAGCACGACGTTAAAAAGAATTACAGTCACAACAACGCTAAAAAGAATTACAGTCACAACAAACTACCACAAGCGACGACCAATCCTTATCTATATTTCTTTTTTTAGACCTTTAGCTCCGTCAATACGTAAAACGCTTCGCTTTGGTGCTTTACAATCTGTCTCGTATTCTTAACTATGAACAAGTCATCCATCTTTCCTATATCACTTCCCTGCTCTATCAAAAGTCAGCGTTTTTTAGTATAACTTTGGCTACATATAACACGAACAACATAGACTGGGACATCATATTTGTCTAACTATGAATGCCAATGGTATGCTTTTCTTTTCTCTTTTATGGGTTCCTGCTTTATTGCTTTCTAGAATTGTTGCAATGTGAATGATGTTTTCCCTTGCATTTTTTATTATGCTGGACTCTAACTATAAATAAAATGCTCACAAGGCTTTCGAAGAAGGATACAGGCAATTAATTAAATAGCAGAAAAAACCACTTAACTCTTACTTAGCATATTTAATTGATGTCTGCTTTCGCGTAAATTTGTTTTTTTCCACTTCTAGGTTGTGCCACTAGACATTTATTGTTAACTTTACCACCAATATTGTGAAAGTACACCTTTAGCGGCAAATGGTTTATAAATATGTTACTGCAACATTGAAAAAATATTAGGGCACAAACACCAATTTAAGTCATTTATTGATAGTAGTTTTTACTCATAAACGAAGAAAACAAACATTTATTACATTGATTTAATCAAACCTTTAGTGACAAGGGTAAGGAGGAGGTCTAACAAAAAATTGGCACAAAAACACCTCCCTGCTTTACCATAACCGTTCTCCCCGGTTCTTACCTATGAGTTTGAAAATTACTTAAATTGACTTAATGTAAATAGTGTTACTACTTATAAACGAAACAACAATCATAATGTATGACTAAGGTAGCGATTGAAAACACTTCCAGTTTTGATTTTCGGTTTCTAAAAATACAAAAATCAGTTTAGTTTTTTTTTTTTTAACAAAAACAAATGGGTATTTGATTACCCAATTTTTATTTTGATTTTTTTATTTTGGGTGTTTGATTACTCAATTTTTATTTGATTTTTCTCTTTGGTGGTGGTTTGCGGTGGTGGGCGTGACCGGAGGGTTTTGTCGGAGAATAAGTGAACATTTTAAGAAAAAAAAAAGAATAAGGAAAGAAAACTCAAAACAAAAAACAGTTTTACCAAACATTCACTTATTTTTCTCGTGTAAAAAAAAAAAACCCACAACTAGTTTTAGTTTTATTTTTTCGAAAAAACAAAAAACCACAACTTTGTCAAAAGATCTTTGGTTTTGTATCGCTCTCTTGTCTGCTAGACTTCGGAGTCCGAAACATTGATTTACGTAGCACCTAAGTAGGGCTCGCAAAATATGACCCAACCCACTTGACTCGACCCGTGGGTCGGACTTGGGAAAAAAAATTCCCTACATCTGGAGATCAACGGTTACTCCAATTGATCGTCTCTTTGTCGCCGTGACAACCTAGACCGGAGTCCTTCTCTTCATCGCTGACAGCTCCTCTTCGTCGTCGGCACGCCCGTTGGTTTTATATCCAAGCGGCGCCTTTGCCTGTGACAACCACCACCATATGCTGAGCCTCTCTCCGTCGCCGGCAGCCTCCACCCCCATTTTCTCTACTTCGAAATCCTAGCCTCTCTCTCTTCTCTCTTCTGGGCTGTTAATGGGTCTTTGTTGCTTGGTTTTTCCATTTTTAATCCTGTTGACCAAACCGAGTTACATATATTTTGTTAATTAGAGAGTAGTTGAAGTCTTGATTACAGACAACATTTACACCAAGTTGCACAGCCTGCTTAGAGTTTAAGGCAATATATGTTACTGGAGTGTTCCACATTCTTCCATATTTGAAGCATGTACGATATGGGCCATATTGTGCCACTTTTCAGCAAGATTCGATCTATTAGGTTGTAGCCGTTGAAGGATTGTTGTGTGACTTGAACTACTGAATCTTGACTTGATGGGTATAAGAACACTGAAGAGAAACAACTTGATTGAGGCCAACAAATTAAAACAATGACGCATTCATTGAATAGGAATATTCTTTTTTTGATTTGCGCTTTATACATTTTCTTTGACGACGCTTTATATATTTTTCTTTGAGTTAAGTAACAGATTGTTGGATTAAATATGCTCTAATTCTGGGTTTACTCAAATTCCTAAACCCCATCCCATCCCATCCCTAGTTTGAATGCAAAAATTGCTCGTCTTTCATGACTCGTAATAGGATTTGTTTGACATTTTGTTTTGTTGCTAAAACGACAATTTCATTAACAAGGAACCTGAATACAGCTAAAGGAGCATAAAGATGGTTCTAAAAGCAGACAAATGATCAATGTAACTTTGATGGGAGAAAACTGAAAGTTAAGTATTAGGATCGTTTAGATTTGGAAAACCCACGTTAAAAGAGTGTTGAATTCTTGGCATTGCTCAGGTTCTATTAAATACAATGTAAAGTCTAACCGGTCAAGTGACTGTACTGTATAGCTTGTTAAAGATTCTTACTTGCTTGCCAATATCTATGCCTTTTAGGTGGCTGCCACACTCACTTCCTATTCCTTGTTAACTAAACAAGACAAGATTTAAACAAGACAAGATATAGGATAGTGGGCTCTTTTGAGTTTCTGCTCTCCTCCTCTAACGTGCAAGTTTGGTGAGGTTACATTTGAGGAAATGGATGTTGCTCAAGGCTTTGTTAAATAGTGGACTAAATCTGGAAATACACTTAGCTGGATATGTTGGTAGCTGAGTTATTGGGAGGACCCACCTAGTCTTCGTATTCAGTGACTGGTGATTACATCACTGCCTTCGCGCCGCTGCCTCCACCTCCGCTGCCTCCTTGCTGCCGCTTCCGTCGCCTCTGTCTCTGCCACCTCTGCCTCCACCGCTTCAAGGTTTGTCCTATCTCATTCTATCAGTGTCTTTGGATCTTCTTCTTCACTATCTCTTTTTTATTTCTTCTTCAATTACTGCCTAGCTTCTCGATAGATATGAGCATACCCTCCAATCTAGATGAGTGGGTCAGAACATGTTTGATCTCTTTTTTACCGGCAGATTTTTTTGCACGTACTTGTTGTATGCATGATTTGACCTTATGCAACTTGCAAGTAAATTATTGGCATCAAATTATATTTGTAGCTCCATATCATCACTCTTAAGAGATGCCAATTTTGAAGAAATAATTTGTAAATTGTATCTTAGGTTGTGAACTAGGGTTGGCAAAATATAACCCAACCCATATAACTCAACCCAATCCGGTTATTTTTAATGGGTCAACCCAATCAAACTGATGGTCACTCGACCCGCGGGTCCAAACGGGTCCCTATAACTACCAGCGATGAAAAAACCTATATCAGAACACATAACAGATTTCACACTCGCCGTCGTTGGTTCTCTCCCGCGGCGCCTTCCTGCGACCGTGACAGCCACTACGATCTCCGGTGAAGCCTCTCTCCATCACCCGAGTATCTTTTCCCACCGCTGCAGTCCCTTTCTCCGTCGCCGCAGTTCCTCTCCTTATCGCCGGCAGCCTCCTTTCCGATTTCCCTCACTCGTAAATTCCAGTCGCGTGACAGGAAGGTCACAACCGCCAAGGAGGTCAAGGCCTGGTTCGAAGAGCGCTTCAAGACCGGCAACAACCGGTTGTTCTTCTCCAAGCTCCGGTTCTGAGGAGAGATCCAGCTGGTTGGTCCATTTTGTTTCTTCTTCTGTTTTTTCTTTCCAGTACTTACTATTTTATGACTTGCGCTATGGCCTGTTTGATTTTAGGGTTTTTGTGGCATGTTTTGTTTGATCCTGGCGTTGATCTGAGATGGGTATTGACTATTAAAGTTGAGATGTGAAGTTTTGATTTGGTTATATTTGGGTAGATAATTTCTGTTTACAACTTTGAACTCAATCAACCAAACTGCTCCTTCATCGCTAGGTTTTATTGTTGGCAAGTTTGAAATCAGCTATGTTCAGTTCTGGTCATGCTTTCTTATACAGGAGCCAAACCATGGTTCACTGTTTCCTTGATTAGATTGTTAGCTGTATGATTTCTTCCATCTTTTTTCGTTTAATGAGTTTGTATATAACTAGTTGCAGACTTGTGTTTATTCCTCCATAATGTAGCTTGACCCTTTTGTCTTAAGTGACATTTGCGCATCTTAAATGAGATTTTTTTGAAGTTTCCATATATGGAGAGCTAGGTAGCACGGACACAGACACTGTGTCGGACACCAACACCGACGGGGACACCGGACACCGCAATTTCCAAAAAATTAGATTTTGTACACCGCAGGACACCGCTATTTTTTTAATATTTTTATTATATATATATATATATAATAAATATCAAATACATTCCATAATCTAAAATAACAAATAATAATGAAAAATTACCAAAACAAAGAATTCAAATACTAATAATAAATATACACTAACACATTGCATTCTGAAATTAAATTGACAAAATAACTACTGAAATTAAGTTGAAATTACGTTGACAAAATAACTACTGAAATTAAGTTGATAAAATAACTACTGAAATTAAGTTGACAAAATAAGTTGACAAAATAACTACAAAATAAGTTGATAAAATTAAGTTGAGAAAATTAAGCATTACTGACTTACTGTCCACGTAAAAAAAGAGAGAGAATTAAACATTTTCGGCAGAAGTAATTGCCATTTTCGGCAGAATTAAACATTCTTGAGTCTTGACCCTTGAGTCAACGACGGAGGGAGAAAGAAAAAAAGAGAGAGAGGCAGACATGCAGTCCAAACGACTTCGAAGAGAAGGTACCTGTGAGTCGGCGACGGCGGCGAGGATCTCCGGCGACGATGCAGTGACCTCCGGCGATAGCGACAGCGAGTCGCAGCAGCTGCTTCAGTCTTCGCGACGGCGATAGCGACTGGAATCGTCGGCGTCGGCTTCGGCTTCGGAATGTTCGTGAACAGCTCCGGCGACAGCTACAAGTCGATAATGGCTTCTGTGAGGTGCTTCCAAGCTGACGGCCGTAAGGTGAGATTCGCAGATGTGTTTTTTTCAGATTAGGGATTTAGGGCACAATATGTTTCTCTTAAAAAATCCCCACATATTAGTTCCAAAAATTCCAAAGTAGTCCCAAACGTTCGGACACTGCACATCACCGTGTCCGACACTCCTCGATGAAGTGTCCGACACGGTGTCGGAAAATTAAAAAAAATAAAAAAAATTTGGACACCGATTGGCGGTGTCGGACACGTGTCGGGCGGTGTCCGAAGGGTGTCGGGGTGTCCGTCCGTTTAGGACACCAAACCCCCCCCTAGGAGGGGTGTCCGTGCTTCAGAGATGGAGAGACAATGAGTTTAGCTGGTTCTCTTTTTGAAAGAATGTCGACTACATCTGAGGATACAGTGGACTTCGAAGAAGCTCACGGAACAACGAAGTCAGGAGTATGGAGTTTTTATAACATGATTACGACGAAGAGGGTGAAGTTATGTCAGAGTGCAAATATTGCCAAAAAATTTACATTGCTGGTAGTTCTCATGGCACGTCTAACATGAGACGTCACAGTGAAACTCTTAGTCTGGTTGTCACTGGTTAACGACCCCCTGTTACATAGCTTCGAATGTGAGTATCCAGTGCGCCCCTGCAGGGGTCTGTACGTGTCGTATTCTTTTAGCTACCATAGGGGCTCAATGAAATCTTATATAATCGGTTCTGGGAATGTCGAAATCCAAACGGTCGTATCTGAATTTACACCTCATTTGTTGCTACATGGTTAAAATGTTGTCACTGTGCGAATTAGGATATGAGAAGGGTCATTCCTTAGATAAAATGATGTATTTTCTGCAAACATCAAACTAGAAATCTTACTGGTTTTAGTGAAACAAAATGAACCCATAATAAAGTGCCCCTTGCAATTTATAATGAGACTGAGTTACTAAAAATGCACCTGAGTGGCATATCAGAAAGGAAAGTATCAGAGGGAGATTCCATACCCTTCTTGACGCGTCAAGCACTGGATGTGGGCACTTGATAGAATTTTAGAGTTAATGCATCTTATTGACCATTTGCGAACAGTTACGACTGCTCCTGGACTCAAGTTAGCCCGGCTTATGAAGCCTTAATCTTAACTCCGTCACAGCACCTGCACTGCTTGGCTGGCTATCAGTCATACATTAATTAGCGCCTCAGACACAAAAACTGGGTCCTACCTTCATTTGATTCAGCAGAATTGGTAGTGAAACTTTAAACGGAAAGTCTAGCCCAATTCACTGACTGGTTGGTGCTTAGGTTAGACACGCGAAGGTAGAATAATGCAGCAGAAATTACTACTGCTCCAAAGTCATTTGCTACTAATGGTAATGCAAGCCACAGTGCTGCAATGGGAAATAACTTCCATCAACAAAATACATTCGTTAGTCCAAAAGATGTAGTACAGTAATCCTTGAAATGAATATTACCTCTAGCTTTTATAGACGATACAATCTGATGTAATTCTAAGCCCCACTACCCTAATGAATGCATCAACTTGCTACCCGATGTAGATCAAACTTCGAACTACCCCATTAATTGGCAAAACTACGTCAGTTTGGGTGTTCTAAAAGATTGAATTTGATGTAATTCTCAGCCGCACTACGTTAATGAATGCATCTACTTTATTACCTGATGATATCATACTTAGAACTACCCCATTAATGGAAAACTGCATTAGTTCGGGTACTCTAGACATCTAGAAGACACCTAATAACTTCAACCAAACACTTTTAGTCATCCAAGGAACCAATTACCCAAATTCCAGCGGAGTTAAATTCAGGAAAACACCCTTGAACTGAAATCTTCTCTCAGCAGAAATATTTCACTACAAAGTAGTTTTTGATTGTTGAATTGAGCTGCATTGTTCTCCCCTGGTTATGAAGAAGCTGACCTCGAGTTCCACTTTGTTGCTTCACTTGTTGTTGGATCTTGAGATTTTATGGCACAACGAAGCTGAAGTAACGCTGAATTGGGACTTCACCTTTGCATTGCCAAAATGCCGTAGGTCCATGACCACTCACTTTCATGAGTAAAGTTGAATGGAGTGCAGAGTACATGAATCTTGTCATTACATGCATTTCTAAACCTTCCAACCAAAATGGATCAACATAGTCACCTCTAATCTTAGACACTTCTTTAAAAAGATAAGCCATCCACAAAATTACGAATCAGATTTTCTAGTTCATTTTTACATTCAAACACCCCACGTCATCACATATCCGCATTTTATTAATGATTATTAATCCATCTTCATAGTATTCATCATAGGTTGGGGGGTAAATCCTAACCAACATTACCATGAAAGCTTGCCTTCTTGGAGAAATCAGCTACTTCTGCTCCAGGGCCTCCACTCTGCTTTTCATTACAATCATGTTTTGAGAAAGGATAAAGATGTTGTTTCTCGTCTTATCGAAAGTCTTGATACTTTTCCTTGTCTTGGAGGACAACATTTCTTGTATATCTGAATATGTGCTCTCTTAGATTCTCTGTTTGCCTTTCTACTTCACATTGTAACTTAAGATAATTTAGTCTCTCAGCTATCCGACGAAGATGGATCTTATTTCCTGTAGTCGTTGCTGCTTATTTTTGTGCAAGGCTACATATCTTTTCTGGCTTTGATCTTTCCCCAGGCTTCCTCTCACGTGCATCATTGACTTCAATCGCCACTGGCTTTATTGTACTTGTTTTTCCGCTAAGAATATGTATGTAAATTTGAGAAGGTCGTTGTATTGTTTACTGATGTTTTTTATGATTTTGTCATGTTTATACTATCTTCTTTCTATCTAATCTTTAGCATACCACCATAGGTAGTTTTATCATTTTTCCTTGTGCTACTTTCTGAAAAGCATTTTCCATGAAACAACAGAGCCCGCAAGTCTGGTTGGTTCAGATCTGGGTTGGACCCGTTTTGACCCGCAATTTTTCGATCCAACCTAACCTAACCCGCCCATTGCCACCCCTACTGTAACCATCCTGTGACGACCAGAGCTGGGATATGGTCGTAACTTGCGATGAATTTGTAAACTCAAAAGAACAGAGAAAAAAAATATAAAGGAAATTTTATAGAAGAATAAACTTTGGTCTGATTTTTCATGCCTTCCTCACCACTCTCAGGTGAGGATATATCCATCTGCCCAAGGCTCTGTCTCTCCTGATTTCCCGCAAGCTCCAACAGAATTAACAGTGTCATCTCCAATAACAGAATATATATAGAAAGTGACTAAACTACCCCCATCTAGTCTTTTATTTCCTTAGTGCGAGGTGTCATCTCCAATTTCAATTCCAACAGTCTCGTGACAGCCACCCTTCTCAAAACATCCTTGTCCTCAAGTATTCAATTTGGGGTACCTCTGAATGATATCGCTATAATCCTCCCATGTAGCACCCTCTGCCGATTCTCTCTTCCACTGCACCAAAATCTGCTTAATATTTCTGTTTCTCTTCTTGAAATTCCTCTGGTCCAGGATTTCCAGCGGTTCTTTTATCCCAGAATCTTCATCTTGATATGAGGGAATGGTGGGCTGGTTGGTTGCTTGAGGCCTATCTTTTTGTTGAGCAGCAAGACATGAAGCACTGGGTGTATCTTTGCTTCCTTTGGGAGTTCTAACTTATACGCAACTGTGCCCAAACGTTGAAGGACCTTGTAAGGGCCATAGTAACTTGGCTAGAGCTTGTTGTTTCTCCCGTTGGCAGCTGAGGATTGACGGTATGGTTGTAGCTTCAAATATACCATGTCTCCCTCCTCAGATACTCTTTCAGTTCTCTTTTGATCTGCATTTTGTTTTATCCTGGCTTTAGCCCTTTCCAAATTGGTCTTGAGTATAGGAATCAATTGAGCTCTTTCTTGCAAAAACTGATCCGCTGTGGCTACCTTTGTCTTGGTCTGCTGATGTAGGGAGAATTGTGGGGGTATTACTCCATACAAGGCCTGGTAGGGTGTCATTCCAATGGCAGAGTGATGGGTGGTGTTGTATCACCATTCAGCCATTGGCAGCCACTTTGCCCAATTGCTTGGTTTATTCTCGACCCTGCACCTCAGGTATTGCTCAAGGTACTGATTAAGCCTTTTGGTTTGACCATCGATTTGTGGGTGGTAGAATGATTGAGTTGGGTGCCCAATAGGCCAAACAATGTGGTCCAAAAGGTGCTAGTAAAGGTTGGGTCTCTTAACTGAGACAATCGAGCGCAGTTTGTCATGGAGTTTGTGTATATGCTCAAAGAATAAGGAGGCTGTGGTGGCAGCTGTATAAGGGTGGGGCAGGGCTAAGAAGTGAGAATATTTAGTGAACCTGTCAACAGCCACTAGAATTGCTTCTTTGCCATGCGATTGGTAATCCTTCTATATAATCTATGAAGAAATCCTGCCAGGGTACGTTTGGAGTGGCCAAAGGTTGTAACAGTCCGGGGTAGGCAATCCTCTCATCCTTGCACCTAGTATTTACTACAAGAATTGTTAGTGGCTTTTCGCTGCCCTCTTCAATCATGTGCAAGTTAGTAAGTGTCCACTAACCCAGAGAACATGTATGGCCAAGGGAGTTGAGGTGTTTTCATGCTCATTGAAATTTTAAACAAACAGTTTTATTTCCTTCCTTTTTTCTTGAAAAGCAGTTTTACTTCCTTAATGGTTGATTAAGCATTTTCTCTTTTCGTTAGCCAAACCCTCTCTTTCTCCTTCCCCTTAGAAGGATAACCCCTCCCTCTATCATCCAAAGCTGGCTTTGGCTGGGCTGGATGAGTACAAAACTTTCTATATGATTGTGCATTATGTTGGGGATTTGGAGGTACGGGTTGGGGTTGTGGAGGTAAGGACTTGGGTTAAGAGGTGGATATGGTGGCGGTGCACTTCCACTGCCTGTGGTGTAGCTGAAGAATATTTGATGTTGGACGTGACCTAGCCATTCATTAACCGGGCGTAAAAGCCGCTGGTTCACATAGTTACCAATGGCGAAGATTCGCCCCATACGTTTACATTTTGTACTTATACGTTTAATATGCTGGAAATAAGTTGTGCTAAAATGCTGGGCCTGTAATATATTTGCTTGGAGATGATTGTCAGAGTGTTCTCGTAAAACAGGTAACAAGACTGCATCCATGTATGAGAATCATTCCTTGGGACTTTGCAAAAAAATCTCATGTTCCGGTATGCAAGCCTGAATTGACTGCAATTCTTGTCTCATTTATATCTACAGATTGGCATACTAGTTTTCACGTCAGTCTTGTTCAGTGTGACGAGAAGGTTTTGTAATCTGTGAACTACATGACTTGCATGCCCATATGATTCGTTATGGAACAATTGAGCCTTTGCTCTCTCAATTTGAGTAGCTTTAACTTCACGTAGCTACCAATGGTGAAGATTTACCACTTCCCTGCACCCCCTAATGACTGTCCCAATGGTCCTGTGACTTGCCTCTGATACCCCACATCTTGAGGTAGCATGGGCCTGACACCTTTCAAACCAATCCAAAGGCCAGTCATAGATAGATTCAGTCACTACATTCAAGGCGAATCTTGTGTATTGAGGCCTATGGATAAATGAATTACATGCTGTGCAGGGAGGGGAAGGGGATACGGTTTGAAGCAGGGAGGTTGTCAAGCTTAGGCTTATGCTAATCTAATTACATGCTCGCTTTGACATCTTAGCTTAGCTTAGTGTCACGGACCGAACTTCCCTAAGTCGAAACCGTGCGGCACTTAGCTAGATCAAGCCCCCGCTTGCTCGCTAAGTCAGCCTAACTGTAGAGCTGAGCGAAGTTGGAAACATATATGCAGCGGAACACAAGAGGTTGGGGAAAGGATTCCCAATACACTACTTGGAGAAAGCCAATAATACTCGAATACAAGGATGTCTTGGATGCCTTGGCCAAGTGAGGCCTTGGCTTTATATACTACTCCACCTCCTCAACGGACGGTGGAGATTACATGCAATCCTACGGTATGCATTATCCTTCTAGAACTCTCTAGATTATTTACAAGCCTCGCTAGTATTCTAGAATACTCTCCTACCTTTCTAGAGCTACCATCACTACTCTAGAATATTCACACATGAACAAGATAGAATAGTGTAGAGAAGTCTGGAACCTTCCGGAAGCCTTGCCTTCTAATCGCCAAGTAAGCATCCACGAAGCGTCCCGCAAGCGCCTAATGAGCGCCCGCATGGCGTAACCTCTAAAAATCAGCCTCCTTAGCAAACGGTCCGTGACATTCTCCCCCACCTAATTGCGCGACGCCCTCGTCGCAACCTCCTCGTGATAGCGATCCACGTGGTCTTCGAACTGTCTGAGCTCTTCCGCTAACTCCCATGTCGCTTCGTGCTCCGACAATCCCTTCCACTTGACCAAGTAGTGCTGTTTTGGTGGAACACTCGTCCTTGTTCAAGCCTATCCCCAAGCACGTACTCGGCCTCGCGCCTTTGTAAATCATGCAAAACTTGCGATGCATCTAAGAGTTTAGCCTCATCGGCTTGACTCTCCCCCTTGACTTGTCGGCACACATGACAAGTCTTGACACACATTTGCACCTCCTCCTTCATTTGAGGCCAAAAGTATGCCGTAGTCACCAAGGCATATGTTCGTCGATGCCCCGGATGCACTGTCGACTGAGTGTCGTGACTCCCTCGTATGACCATTTTCCTTAGGTCTCTCCACTTTGGCACGTACACTCTTCCATCCCTTGTGTAGAGTAGGTCTCCCTTCACCCTATATCGTTGGGTCTTCCCACTCTTTGCAAGCTGTAGCAACTCTTTGGCTAAGGGGTCGCGCTGTAGGCCCTCCTTGATTAGCTTGACGATCTCCCCCTTTGCCTTCGAAGTAGTCGACAACTTTTCCTCCTTTGGTGGCGCCATCCCACATGGTACCACGTTTTGTGGCTTGGCCCCCCCGTCAAGCTTGCCTTGATCGCCCACCTTCCTCCTAGGTGGTTGTCGCTTTTCGAACTCGTGCAGCACAACATCCTTCTTCCCCTTGGGGACGCCCATCAACTCCTTTGGTGGCTGCTCGGTCGATGGCGCGACATGGTCTTCAACCTTGAGACTTGCCAAGTAAGTGCCTTCACTCTTCTTGGCTTCCTCCCCTCCGACTTCTTGCACTAGTCGCATTCCCGATAGCCGCATAGAAGTCATGGTGCTTGATGTTCCCCCGAACATAGGCACTACACAAGCCGCGCCTCGCTCCATTATGCACACCGCGTTGTTGTACGGTGACACGAGCGTTCTCCTGTCGCAAGAAATCAAGGCCTAACACCACCTTGAAATCATCCATCCGCGCGACAGAGAAATTCACGAACCCCTTCCATTTGCCAAGACACATTTCTACCCGTCGAACTGTGCCTTGTAGGGGCTTTGCTTCGGCGTTGACGGTTTTTAGCCAACCTCTCCCGTCAACCACGTTGAGGCCCAACCGTTCGGCCTCTCCCATCGTGATGAAGTTGTGAGTTGCCCCCGTATCCATTAACACATGAGCGGACTTCCCATTCAACTTCGCTTCCATGTAGAGCAACCCCTTGCTCTTAGAAGCTTGTCCCTCACCCGTCGGGACTTGCGGCACATTTTTCTTTTAGAGCGCATTTAGGACTTATATCGAGCCTATGTGCACCGTCTCGCACTCGGCCTTCTCCTTCTCCTTTTCCTCAATCAAGGCAGCCATCTTACCTTGTCGCGGGCAATCCCTTGCCCAATGCGGCCCTCCGGAAAAGAAGCAATCCTTAAGCTTGCGGCTTGTCCGTCTCTCTTGTAGCTTGCTGTGGCCCTCAGTTTTGCTTGTGCTAGCATGCTTGTCCCCTTTGTGCCACGCCTTAGGGCTCTCTCCCCCACCATTGGTGTGGTTGCCTTCCGAAGCTTCATCTTCCCACTTTGGCTTTGAAGATTCACCACCTCGATCGTACTCCGTCAACGACTCCGCCATTGCTATGGCTTCATCGACATCCTTCACGCCCCGGCGTTGAAGTTCCTTCTTGGCCCAACTTTGGAGGCCGTCGACAAAGTTGAATAGAAGATCTTCCTCCGCCATATTCGGAATATGAAGCATAAGTGTAGTAAACTCCTTCACATATTCGCTTATGCTACGCTTGTGCCTCAATTCCTTCATCTTCTTTCTCGCTTCGTAGGCTACATTTTCCGGATAGAACTGCTTTTTGATCTCCTTTTTTAACACCTCCCACGTATCTATGGTGTACAACCCCTTTTCTATATCGCAATGCTTTCTACGCCACCATAGAGTTGCGGTATCCTTAAGATAAAGAGTCGCAGTTCTTACCTTTGTCTTCTCATCTGTGATGCTAGCACCCTCGAAATATTGCTCCATATGCCATATGAAATTATTGAGCTCCTTGGCATCCCGCTTGCCTCCGAACTCCTTTGGTCTTGGCGTGTCCACCCGTGGACTGGGAGTGGCAACCGCTCCACTCGCGATAGCTCTCTTGCACATCGCCGCGTCTTGCCTTATCTCCTCCACGCCAACCTTCACCACATCGAGTTGTTCTTGTAAACTAGTGAACAACTCCGTGAACCTTTCACGTAGCTCGTCTTGGGCGCCCACCGCCCTCTTGAGCGACTCGAGCTCTTCTAAGACGTGATCCTCCAACGTCTGTAGATTTTGCTCGACCATTCCCATGTGATCCTTGACATCACCCATAGCAATCTCCAAGTGACCCGTTCGGCCATCCAACGAAGCAAGTGCATCACTAGACTTGCTTTGGCCTCGACCACCCTTCTTCCCACCGGCGGGTGGTAATGGATCTCGCCCACGCTCGACCACAACCACATTCACGACTCGTCGTAACCAAGCTCTGATACCACCTGTCACGGACCGAACTTCCCTAAGTCGAAACCGTGCGGCACTTAGCTAGATCAAGCCCCCGCTTGCTCGCTAAGTCAGCCTAACTGTAGAGCTGGGCGAAGTTGGAAACAGATATGCAGCAGAACACAAGAGGTTGGGGAAAGGATTCCCAATATACTACTTGGAGAAAGCCAATAATACTCGAATACAAGGATGTCTTGGATGCCTTGGCTAAGTGAGGCCTTGGCTTTATATACTACTCCACCTCCTCAACGGACAGTGGAGATTACATGCAATCCTACGGTATGCATTATCCTTCTAGAACTCTCTAGACTATTTACAAGCCTCGCTAGTATTCTAGAATACTCTCCTACCTTTCTAGGGCTACCATCACTACTCTAGAATATTCACACATGTACAAGATAGAATAGTGTAGAGAAGTCTGGAACCTTCCGGAAGCCTTGCCTTCTAATCGCCAAGTAAGCGTCCACGAAGCGTCCCGCAAGTGCCTAATGAGCGCCCGCATGGCGTAACCTCTAAAAATCAGCCTCCATAGCAAACGGTCCGTGACATTAGGCTTTAAATGGTTCGTGCATGTAGGGTGAGTCAGGGCCTAAGATCGAAATACCTTCAACAAAAGGGTACCTATACCAGCATTGTTGGTCATATGTATAGAACAAAGTTGTCACTATAACATCTAGTGACAACTTTGTGCTCTAATGTGACAACTTTTGTTGTCACTAGTGGCCAATTTTCTTGTAGTGTTTGTAAATGGTATAGCAACACATTGCATAACCAAGTTGTCCTTCCTCTAATTTGATAAGGCCCTAGCCACATGCACTGATTATGTTAGCATGAATTACTGTTCCCGTTCTTGTTTTGCATTTTGTTTATTTGCAATAACCTTAAGCAACCGATACAACATTCACCAGTGTTGATTTTGGATTCCTGAGATTTTGATTCCTTTTCTTAACTTACTTGCAGAAGGCACAAGGTTGTTGTGACCCAAACCTTACGGAATATGTCGATGTGAATGTTCTACTGGGCTCTGCAACCTGACAGGAGTGATTTTGGGGATGTAGCTTCGTCAAAGAGGAGCCCACGAAGAATATTGGTATTGGGTATCAAAGCCCTCGTGAGATATGGCATTGTCAATTGTACATGCATCTCAGTTACCTGAAACGGCACTGTTAGATACTTGAAGTGGCAATGGCAGAAAATGAAGATTTCAGAAAAAGGCCCCTGTTTACTCCGGGAGCACCTGTCGGGGGGGCTAACCTCCTATGGTGTTGTTTTCTTTTTCTTCTTGGATGGATACAGAGTTCAATGGTAGAGGAATGAGACATGCATGTTTTGAAGTGTCTACTTCTAAGAGGAGAAGATATAAAGCTAAAGCTACAGGAATGGTGTGGGGGAAAAACCAAAATCACTTGTAAAACTCTTGAGTAATGCGCAAAAACTATGTAGCTGGTGTAGATTGATGCTCCCTGGATACAAATTTGATATCCCTGTTTGAAGCCAAAGTAAATGCTTGAGATTTACTAGTATGGAACCCCTTCTCTACTGTTGGGTGCATTTTTTTTTGTTGGTTGTTTTACGGCATACAATTTTTTTTAGAAATATTGCTTTTGACGGAAATATTAGCATTCAACTGTTAAGAGAGTGCAAATTTTGATTTTTGATGTGTATTTAGAGTTGCCGAAAAATGTATCATTCAAATTTGTTTGCCTATCCTCTTTCACTAATTCGGTGTATAAATTATTTACCCCTTTGGCAATGACTAACTATTTTCTCATTGTCATTACGTTCGAGAAAGGGCAATCAACTACCTTATTCTTTTGGTCCTCCTTCCAGTAAAAAATGAATTAGAGAAGAAATAGGATTGATAGTATTGGAGTAGAATTATAGAAAGCTAACCTATAAAGTAGTCGAGGAAGGAGTACTCAGAATGTATAGCAAGATTATGACATGCACCAATTGTGCATACCTGTTTTCTTGCCGCCATGTTATGCTGCCATTTCCGTCCATCCCCGGTCACAGGGGCTCCAAAACAAGAGAGTTACATAACGTGCCGAAACGTTGCGAAGGAACCGTTGCAACACGCACGTGTCGAGACTCTATAAATATATGCATCAGTCTCCAGGGCGACATAACTTTCATCAATACAATTCTCATCGTAAAATTAGTGAGGGTGCAAGAGTGCCTTGGTTCTTGATCTGTAAGTAGTAGCCACTTTTTTCGACGAGTTCCGACAGAATTTGAGGGGTTCGATAGAGAGACGACGACCGCAAAACGAGTCGGGATTAACGAACGATTCAAGCTACGCTTTAGTATCTGCAAGTGCTCCGATCATCAACAGTGTCAGCTGCAAGTGCTTCGATCATCAACAGTGTAAGAGCTCAAAAGGCTTGTTTTTGTCTTATAAATATTTTGGTACGTTTTAGTGATGTATCAGTAACTATATGCATGAAAAAAAAAATCATGTTTTTCGTTAATGGGTCTCACTTGGTGTCACGTAAATTTTTTTGTAGAAACGAATTTGATTGACATATATCTATTGTTTGGTCAATCTCGAGTTCAACGGAACTAATTTCATGAGATTTGGATAAGAAATGGATTTGTTATGGTTTTTTTATGCAAAGAAAATTATGATCTGTTCTGACAGACTAAGTGGAATTGTGCAAATGGGCTTGGAAGGCTGGACTTTAAAATGGGCATTATTCAGTTTATTTTTTATGGGCTGTTTTTTTGTTAGTGAACCATTAATTAATTAGACATATATTTTTTTTAGTCCAATTAATGAGATTAGGCCACCGTCTGCAATTCATCTCTAAGCCACTGTCCAGTTTTGTTTAAAGGGTTCTAAGCCATTGGTTTCTATTATTTTATGCTACACTGCATTTACATTCTAATTCCTTGGTCTTGTTACTTTGAATTCCTGTTAAGTGTAGTGTCTATATTTTTCTTTTCATACCCAGTCTATTCAAAAGGTGTTTGTTTATATGATAAAACGCCACGGTGCTTATACGTGTTACATGGTAAAATGAGCCATGAATTAGCTAAAATCTGAAATTTCTATTTATTTAGTTAAGCGTTAAAAAAATTGAGCGGTCAATGATTTTGCTAAATATTTGAGGAGGTTGATCCAAAAACTTGACGTAGTTGAGCAGGTTTAATTGTCGTTCCCTTTTGTTTTTTCTATCTATGAACTTTTAGAGCATAAAAAATACTAAATAAATTAGGCTAGACTTAATGCTGCGACGGTTCTGGCTTTTGTCAAAAACGCTTACAATTTAAGAAATATATGTGGTACAATAATCCTAAAGCGTGATAATGGAGCTAATGCATAATGCGGGCCTTCTTGCCCTGATTCCAACTGCAGTGTTTAGCTTTAGCTATTTTCTTTCTGTTATGCTCTCCTGTGTGCACATATGTTAATGTCTTTTTTATGTAAGAAAGGGTAATTTAGTAGTGCATCTCACGAGTGACAACAAATTTTGACATTCTTTCTGCAGGATCATCATGGCTTTGCATTTTCTTATGACCTGGGTAAACTCTCTCTCTCTCTCTCTCATTGCCTGCGTAATTAATTGATTAAATTAATTACTCATTTGATTGTCAATTTTTTTTGTGACTTAGTATTCATTTTCTAAGTAGTTCTGAATCCCTGTTAACCCTATAAGTCCATTTTATTTGTTTTAGAAGCCTTGGCGGGCTTGTAAGAATATAGCCTTGATGAGTTCCTAAAACTACCCCAGTGACATTACCACTGGACTTCGAGCTCATTAGTCAATTGCTCAAACTTTTGATAATTGTTCTTTACTAAATCTAGGCATTCACGTTGGAAATAAAAATCTTTAATCCTGCGCGGTCCAACAGATTTTAACCGATTTTTAATTAATAAAAGATATTCAATCTTAGTGACACTAAGATTGTTTAAGATTTTTTTTGGCTTTGCATTTGGAATGACCAAAACTAGCACCGACTATTACAATTACAAAATAAAAAATCACGAGCCGCCTTGAATTAACCCCCGTTAATGTATTAAAAGAAAGCCCAAACAAGGAGTCATCCGCACAATAAGATTCATACCGATCCACTGCCACTTTTGCACACCATTGATGCCTTGACTCTTGAAAAGAGGTGATGACCATTTACAACAAAGGTTAACACTAAAGCCCTAAGCACTTCACCCAGCCCACTCGAAAATTTTGTTCGAAATATTGGGCGGAGAACCCCTCGAGGCCCTTTCCCCTCTCCCCCCCACCCTCCCCCTCTCCCCAAAACCCCTTGAGGCCCTATCCCCCAACCCCGCCCTCCCGAGGACCCACTGCTAACTCATTAACATAACCCTAACTAAAGAAGGTAGGAAAACAAAGGAACTTAAAAGACTACAAAGCATGCCCGGTATACTGGAAAACCCGTAAATCCCATCAACCCTAAAACAACATCAATATCACACCGAGTCCGAGGGGACAGTGAGAAACATAAGAACTGAAATTGATTTAGACTCCCCGTGGAAGAGGACTACCGTGCTGCGAATTTGATTACCTGTCGGCGGAGTCAGGCCATCGCCGTCGAGGATTCCCACTATCATCGGTGAATTTTTGGCCACAACCGACAGTGGGAAACCTAGCCATGAAATTGGATCTTCTTCTGACCATTAGATCATTCTACAAACATCGACAAAGGCAGATCGAGAGACTCAAAGATCCGAGAAGAGGTTACGGGAAAACGGGTCGCCACCCTCGACTCCTGCAGCCCGTGAGCTGGGAATAATACACAAAGCATCACAAAACACCTCAGACCCACCGTAACGACTCCAGGAGACTGACCACCGCCACACACGTGCTACTGCATGGTGGGGCGACGAGGGGAGGCATGGGAGATGAAGGGTTCAGAGAGTGTTTTGTTAGACCACAAGCACACAAAAGAAAAACAGTGAGATAGGCCCCCGGGGCCCCACGCACGCTTACACGTGGTGGAGCGGTAATGGGAGGAGACGGTGGGTTGTGAGGTTCTCGAGAGAGGTGGGAGAGTTTTTGTTAGAGAGAGAAAGTTATAGATTGCCTAAGATTTGGAAGTCATAGTTACAACCACTTTGTTGCTATAGCTGTAACAACTAATTATAGCCGAAACATAATTAGAGATGTCATGAAAGATGAAAAGTAACCATTTTGGCTCCTAGTGGTTGCTGCCCGAAAAGTTCATTTAACCATACTATTCCCAACCTATTCTGATCATACCCAAGGGCCCAATAGGAGTCCTATTTCACGCGAACACGTTGACATTGTCAATGGTCAATTTTCCAACGCATCAAACCGGTCAGCGCCCGTGCGCCCAAGACACGTGCTTTTCTCGTTCCGCGCGCTTCGTGCGTGACTTAGACATTTTATTTCGCGTCGACGTCACTAACGCTAGCGCGATCGTCACGCCGAGACCATCCGAGCACCTTTTCATCAAAAATATTGGCCGACGGCACATTTGGAGAAGCGGGGTCAAGGGGGAAAATGGCCTTGGCCAACCCCAGGAGGTCGGGCTCGGCCTTCCCCAGGCCATAGGGGTCGGCCTCGGCCTCCTGGGGGGCTTGGCCTTGGCCACTTTCCCCCGGTGGTTCACCCCTTCCCGCATACCCCTTTTTCGTACTTCTTTCCCCTCGTACGCTTCGTACGTAACCTAGACACTTTGATCGCTACGTGGGTATGATTCTTGGCAACACGCTCGTCATAACACAACTTCCGGAATCGTCATTGCCCATCAAAACACCTACCATCGGCGCGCCCGAAGTTCGCAAAAGGAGAAGTGGCCTTGGGCTCCGAAAAATGGAAGATGGCCAAATGACCTTGGCCAATCCCAGGGGGTCGGCCTCGGCCTTTCCCATGCCATGGGGGTCAGCCTCGGCCTTCCCCAGGCCATGGGGGTCGGCCTCGGCCTCCTGGAGGGCTTGGCCTCGGCCATTTTCCCCCGGTGGTTCACCCCTCTGCGCAAACCCCTTTTCGCATTTTTTTTCACTTCGTACGCTTTGCACGTGACTTTGAAATCTCGTTCGTCATGTAGGTACGATTCACGTCGACACGCTTGTCATAATGCAACTTTCGGATTTGTCTTTCCTCATCAAACCACCTACTGTCGGCGCGCCCGAAGTTCACCAAGAGGGGGGAGTGGCCTTGGGCTCCTTCATGGGAGTTGGCCATTTGGCCTTGGCCAACCCCAGGGGGTTAGCCTCGGCCTTCCCCATGCCTAGGGGGTCGGCCTCGGCCTCCACGAGGGGTTAGCCTTGGCCTTCCCCCATTTTGGCCAATGGTCTCCCCTCCCGCGCGCACTTGTTTTCTCGAGTCTTTGCACCTCCGCGATGTCCACAGACGTTTGTACATCAACCTCGTGACGTTCGTCGTGCATCAACCTCACGACGTCCGTCGTGCATCAACCTCGGGACGTCCGTCGTCGATGACCGCACACTGCTCCTGCGATCCCATCGCCCAAAGTCGCGCACTATCACCGAATGACCCGTCGCCGACGACCGCATACCATAACTACCAACTTTGTCATTACTATATGTTGCATTCATTATCTTGTTATGACAGGCACACTCAGCTCACATCTCGTCTTCAGGACACCCGATGCGTGCCCGAGCGCCATCGTCCTGATATGTGCCCCCGGCACCAACTGTTGCTCCGCGACGTTCGTCGCCGCGCCCTTGCGCCATCGTCATGATACGTGCCCCCGGCACCAACTGTTGCTCCGCGACGTTCGTCGCCGCGCCCTTGCGCCATCGTCATGATACATGCCCACGGCACCAACTGTTGCTCCGCGACGTTCGTCGCCGCGCCTGCGTGCATTCTCATGATACGTGCCTCGGCACCAAGTATTGTCTCCGCGACGATCGTCGCCGTGCCTACGTGCATTCTCATGATACATGCCCCGACACCAAGTATTGCTCCGCGACGTTCGTCGCCGCGCCCGTGCGCCAGTCTCATCATACGTGCCCCGGCACCAAATATTGCTCCGCGACGTTCGTCGCCGCACCACTTTCACAACACGTGCCCCAGGCACCAGGTATTGTCTCGTGCTATAGGCACCGCGCTCATGCGCCACAATCATGTTGCATACTACCGGGATGGGCTCACAACCTTATAGCCATCGCCGTCTCAATCACAAGGGGGCTTCGGCCTCGTACCTGGATGGGCTCACAACCTTATAGCCATCGCCGTCTCAATCAAAATGGGGGCTTCGGCCTCGTACCGGGATGGGCTCACAACCTTATAGCCATCGCCGTCTCAATCACAAGGGGGCTTCGGCCTCGTATCGGGATGGGCTCACAACCTTATAGCCATCGCCGTCTCAATCACAAGGGGGCTTCGGCCTCGTACCGGAGTGGGCTCATAACCTCATAGCCATCGCCGTCACAGTCACAGGGGGCTCCGACACAAGGACCCCTCGCCACAGACTCGGAGCACTGAGCTGCGACCATGTCCGCTCATGTTACTATCGATCTTCGACACCACCAGGGCAATGACCCCCGGGTCACTCCGGGACGGGAGCAGGTCCTTGGATGGCATCGCGCCTAGTCCGCCTGGCAGTTGGCTACAGGGGTAACCCTCACCACTGTCAGGTTATCTGCGCGTCTCTTGACGCACCTCATGGGATTCAGTAAGGGCTTGGATTGGTGGCTGGGGCAACGGGTTTACTCTGACCATGCCGTCATGGTATGGTCAGTCTTCTCAGACAGGCAGAGCGACGCTGTGCGAGGCAGGCAACGCGAATTTGGGAACCGGCAGTCCAACAGAAAACCTGTATTTTGGGACCCCCTGGTGACGTGTCACTCCCGGGGGACGACATGTGGCACTTTATGACATAAGCACATTGTTTTCTATAAATAGTGAACTTTATGACTCAAAAAAGGACTTCTTCTTCATTCTCACAAAAATCACTTTCTCACTCTAGAATTGGAGAGCTCTTCGATTCTAGAGAGAGAAACACAAAATTTGACATAACTTAAGATCGTAACATTGGACCCTGACTTGGACTATCGACTGCCGGCCCTGTTCGTCTTAGCTTTGCCTTCGCAGCACTGCCATTCCTCACGGCCTGTCTGGGAAGCCTTGCTCTCAGCCCTTACTCCGTCCTTGCTGTCTCTCACTTTGCATACTTGGAAGCTGACGCGGACTGCAGCCTTTGTGGCACATCCATGTAAGTAAGAACCCACTTTCCTTGGCATCATTTTGGCGACTCTGCTGGGGAGGTGAGCATTGTACTGCAGTCTGCCTGTCTTGTAACCTTGATCATCATGCATGTACAACGGAGAGCTACGAGGACTACCAGCCAAGGCCTCAACCCCATTGTCCAAGAGAAGCATCATCTTGATGACTAGGAGGAGACTTGTGCCGTCTGACTCCAAGATCAACCCCAACATGACCAATTGACACCATGCTCCTGACTTGCTCCAGTCGTCTCTTCCCAATTGCCGGCCTCTTGCCACTGGCATTACCTATGTACGAACCACACCCCAAAAAGTTGCTCCCCACCACCAACCCATTTGTACCATTGTCATCCCCACAATGCCTCGGGTTATCCCGCCCGGGGGCTTAGGTGCCAGGATCATTCCGACCGGGCACACAAACCTTCGACTGCTTCGTATGTCACCACGATATGTTGCCTATCCTTCGTTATCAATGAAGTTACATTTTCCAGACTTAGAAAATTTTCAAGCTACATTGCTCTTGCACAAGTCTATTGATATCACCCTTCATGCCATCACCCACTCCCTTGGGGGCTTCACCCCTTCCCAATCCCTTCGGCCTCACATTGCAACGACTTGGTACGTGGTGCGGGGGGTGGCTCGAGCCCGTTACTACGGTCGCATCATCATCCTCCATCTACTTTTCTTGACACTTAAAAAAAAAATTCATTTTTTTCGCATCCGATCATCGATGATCATCCTTAGTGGTCTCCTTCGGCATCCTTGTCTCAGCCCAACACTTAAAAAAAATTTCACTTTTTTCGCAACCAATCATTGATGATCATCCTCAGCGGCCTCCCTTAGCATCCTTGCCCGAGCTCAAAAAAAAAAAAAAATTCTACACTTAGAAAATTTTTCAAGTTTTTCATCTTCCCCTCATGCTCTCATCACTCTCCCCCTCACTCTTTCCTCTCTTCCCTCACCATACTTCTTCCTGCTTCATACATAACTGCTTTCTCCTTTTGATGTTATTTTTTTTTCATACTCCCACCATCCCACTTCTCTCATTCTCTTCTTGTACATTATGAAGAATTCCATTGGGGGTTCCCTCCTTAGGGAGGCAAAAAAAAAAAAAAAAAAAATTTTTTTTTTGGGCCCCCCCTCACCCACCACCCAGGCGCCTGGGCAGCCCCAAATTCGGGCAGCCTCCATCCCACCCCTCCATGTGGGTCTTCCCGACTCTCTCTTCCCAATTTTAATTCCCTCTCTCCATTTCTCTCTCTTCCTTTTTTTCTCCCTCCCATCACTTTTTACTTTTTCTCTTTCTTCCTTCACATCACCCATTTCACACATTTCCTTCTCTTCCCTCACTATCCGAGACAACATCCTCCAATTTCTCCACTTCACACACACTCTCTCTCTCTCTCTCTCTCTCTTGTCACATTAAATGCCTCTCTCTCTCTTACACATTCTCTTACACTCTCTTACACACTCTCTCTTATACTCATTAACTCACCCAACACTCTCTTCTCTTTCACCTTCACGTGGGTTTCTCCCACCCTCCCCCTTACTTCTCTTCATTTTCACTCATCATTACCCACATTCTCTCTCTCTCTCTCTCTCACACATTTAATTCTCACCTTTCACATCACTCTTTCTTCATATTTCTCTTCCCCCATCATTTCCAATGCCCCCTTTTCCCACAGCCACACCCCTCGGCCTCAGCCTCCCCACGCCTTCCCTTAGGCCGACCCCCTCTCCCCTCTTCATTCACTCACCCTTCTCTCTCCTCTCTCCAATCACACTCTCATTATTTTCTCTCTCTCTCTCTCTCTCTCTCTCACACATATTCTTACACATTCTCTCTTATTAACTCACCCCCTCCACACGTGGGTTGCTCTCTCATTCTTCTCATTGGTTTTTCTTTCTTCCTTTCCACTCATCATTAAACCCACACTCTCTCTCTCTCTCATACTACATGCCCCCATCAATTCCCTCATCTCACCCTCCCCCTTTCCTCACACCCCTCGGCCTCGGCCTCCCCAACCCCCTCCCCACTGCCGACCCCCCTCCCTCTTTTTCTTCTTCTACCTCACCCCCATTAACTCCCTTTACTACTACCACAATTTCATACTTAGTTTTCTTTGTCTTCTCTCTCCCTCTCTCACATAACCATATACTTTATTTACACTACTTCATAAATACAACACCCCTCATGATCAACATATTTTCTTTCTCATATTCCATTATACTCACCCTACAAAACACTTAGCATTTTTTTTTCAATCTAACCAAACCAAAAACTAAAATACCAATTTACTTCAACTAAAACTTCATATGCTTTGGTGTAGCACTTCTTGACTCCCTCCGTTACCCATTTTCTCACTTTTCCACACTTAGATTTTTTTGCAACATTGACCGCCTTGCATTGCCCGCGCCCCTGCGCCCGTCGTGGACTGCCCCCCATCGCGACGCCCGATCGCGCACATCGCGCCCCTACCCATCTCTTACTCTTCTACACTTAGAAATTTTTTGCATTTTTTTACCACGCCCCGTGTTGTGACAACCTCGACATCAACGTCTTTGGTAGGTGGTGCGCGAGGTAGCTCGAACCACTTACTCCTACTCATTGTTCAAATGCCTGTCGCCATACCCAGGCACCGCGTCGCCCGGACGTCATCTTCGCGACCCCCGCCACTCGTCGTCCGGACGTCGCCCGCGCCCGCGCGCCAACTCCGCGACCCCGTCGCTCGTAGCCTGGACGTCATCTCCGTGACCCCCGTTACCCGTCGTCCGGACGTCGCTCACGCCCGCGCGCCAACTCCTCGATGCTCATCGTCCATCGCCTGGACGTCATCTCCGCGACCCCCGTCGCTCGTGCACTGACTCCACGACCACGCTCATGCGCCCCATCGTCGTGCCCTTATGTCAACGCCCAAGCATTCCAAGGTCTCAATAGGTGGTGCACGAGGTGGCTCGAGCCACCTACTCTTCACCTTCCTCATTTAGAGACGACGTCAACAACTCGTCGGCCAAACAACATCAAAATCTTGCTAAGTGTTTATGCGTGCGGTGCCCGCTCGGGTTGCCCTTCCGCGCATACCACACGCAGGGGGCTTATGTTCCCAACCTATTCTGGTCATACCCAAGGGCCCAATAGGAGTCCTATTTCACGCGAACACGTCGAAATTGTCAACGGTCAATTTTCCAACGCATCAAACCGGTCAGTGCCCGCGCGCCCAAGACACGTGTTTTTCTCGTTCCGCGCGCTTCGTGCGTGACTTAGACATTTTATTTCGCGTCGACCTCACTAACGCTAGCGCGATCGTCACGCCGAGACCATCCGAACACCTTTTCATCAAAAATATCGGCCGACGGCGCATTTGGAGAAGCGGGGTCAAGGGGGAAAATGGCCTTGGCCAACCCCAGGAGGTCGGCCTCGGCCTTTCCCAGGCCATAGGGGTCGGCCTCGACCTCCTGGGGGGCTTGGCCTTGGCCATATTCCCCCGGTGGTTCACCCCTTCCCGCATACCCCATTTTCGTACTTCTTTCCCCTCGTACGCTTCGTACGTAACCTAGACACTTTGATCGCTACGTGGGTATGATTCTTGGCAACACGCTCGTCATAACACAACTTTCGGAATCGTCATTGCCCATCAAAACACCTACCATCGGCGCGCCCGAAGTTCGCAAAAGGAGAAGTGGCCTTGGGCTCCGAAAAATGGAAGATGGCCAAATGACCTTGGTCAACCCCAGGGGGTCGGCCTCGGCCTTTCCCATGCCATGGGGGTCGGCCTCGGCCTTCCCCAGGCCATGGGGGTCGGCCTCGGCCTCCTGGAGGGCTTGGCCTCGGCCATTTTCCCCCGGTGGTTCACCCCTCTGCGCAAACCCCTTTTCGCATTTTTTTTCACTTCGTACGCTTTGCACGTGACTTTGACATCTCGTTCGTCATGTAGGTACGATTCACGTCGACAGGCTGTCATAATGCAACTTTCGGATTTGTCTTTCCTCATGAAACCACCTACCGTCGCGCGCCCGAAGTTCACCAAGAGGGGGGAGTGGCCTTGGGCTCCTTCATGGGAGTTGGCCATTTGGCCTTGGCCAACCCCAGGGGGTCGGCCTCGGCCTTCCCCATGCCTAGGGGGTCGGCCTCGGCCTCCACGAGGGGTTAGCCTTGGCCTTCCCCCCATTTTGGCCAATAGTCTCCCCTCCCGCGCGCATTTGTTTTCTCGAGTCTTTACACCTCCGCGATGTTCACGGACGTTCGTACATCAACCTCGTGACGTTCGTCGTGCATCAACCTCACGACGTCCGTCGTGCATCAACCTCGTGACGTTCGTCGTGCATCAACCTCACGACGTCCGTCGTGCATCAACCTCGGGACATCCGTCGTCCATGACCGCACACTACTCCCGCGATGCCCATCGTCCAAAATCGCGCACTGTCACCGAATGACCCGTCGCCGACGACCGCATACCATAACTACCAACTTTGTCATTACTATATGTTGCATTCATTATCTTGTTATGACAGGCACACTCAGCTCACATCTCGTCTTCAGGACACCCGATGCGTGCCCGAGCGCCATCGTCCTGATATGTGCCCCCGGCACCAACTGTTGCTCCGCGACGTTCGTCGCCGCGCCCTTGCGCCATCGTCATGATACGTGCCCCCGGCACCAACTGTTGCTCCGCGACGTTCGTCGCCGCGCCCTTGCGCCATCGTCATGATACGTGCCCCCGGCACCAACTGTTGCTCCGCGACGTTCGTCGCCACGCCCTTGCGCCATCGTCATGATACGTGCCCCGGCACCAAGTATTGTCTCCGCGACGATCGTCGCCGTGCCTACGTGCATTCTCATGATACATGCCCCGGCACCAAGTATTGCTCCGTGACGTTCGTCGCCGCGCCCGTGCGCCAGTCTCATCATACGTGCCCCGGCACCAAATATTGCTCCGCGACGTTCGTCGCCACACCACTTTCACAACACGTGCCCCAGGCACCAGGTATTGTCTCGTGCTATAGGCACCGCGCTCATGCGCCGCAATCATGTTGCATACTACCGGGATAGGCTCACAACCTTATAGCCATCGCCGTCTCAATCACAAGGGGGGCTTCGGCCTCGTACCGGGATGGGCTCACAACCTTATAGCCATCGCCGTCTCAATCAAAATGGGGGCTTCGGCCTCGTACCGGGATGGGCTCACAACCTTATAGCCATCGCCGTCTCAATCAAAAGGGGGGCTTCGGCCTCGTACCGGGATGGGCTCACAACCTTATAGCCATCGCCGTCTCAATCAAAAGGGGGGCTTCGGCCTCGTACCGGGATGGGCTCACAACCTTATAGCCATCGCCGTCTCAATCACAAGGGGGCTTCGGCCTCGTACCGGGATGGGCTCACAACCTTATAGCCATCGCCGTCTCAATCACAAGGGGCGTCGACCCTCGTACCGGGATGGGCTCACAACCTCATACCCATCGCCGTCACAGTCACAGGGGGCTCCGACACATGAACCCCTCGCCACAGACTCAGAGCACTGAGCTGCGACCATGTCCGCTCATGTTACTATCGATCTTCGACACCACCAGGGCAATGACCCCCGGGTCACTCCGGGACGGGAGCAGGTCCTTAGAGGGCATCGCGCCTAGTCCGCCTGGCAGTTGGCTACAGGGGTAACCCTCACCACTGTCAGGTTATCTGCGCGTCTCTTGACGCACCTCATGGGATTCAGTAAGGGCTTGGATTGGGGGCTGGGGCAATGGGTTTACTCTGACCATGCCGTCATGGTATGGTCAGTCTTCTCAGACAGGCAGAGCGACGCTGTGCGAGGCAGGCAACGTGAATTTGGGAACCGGCAGTCCAACGGAGAACCGGTATTTTGGGACCCCCTGGTGACGTGTCACTCCCGGGGGACGACATGTGGCTCTTTATGACATAAGCACATTGTTTTCTATAAATAGTGAACTTTATGACTCAAAAAAGGACTTCTTCTTCAGTCTCACAAAAATCACTTTCTCACTCTAGAATTGGAGAGCTCTTGGATTCTAGAGAGAGAAACACAAAATTGGACATAACTTAAGATCGTAACATTGGACCCTGACTTGGACTATCGACTGCCGGCCCTATTCGTCTTAGCTTTGCCTTCGCAGCACTGCCATTCCTCACGGCCTGTCTGGGAAGCCTTGCTCTCAGCCCTTACTCCGTCCTTGCTGTCTCTCACTTTGCATACTTGGAAGCTGACGCGGACTGCAGCCTTTGTGGCACCTCCACGTAAGTAAGAACCCACTTTCCTTGGCATCACATACTTGACCAAAAATCTCTACGGGATTACCATCTTCTTTATTGGGTTTCAAATGTATGTGATAGTCAATTTGACAACTTTATTGTTCTTTCTTTTCTTCAAGGTCTAACCGTAACTATTCACAGGCGTTTTGGGCATGGCTATTTGCCATCCTTAGTCTTGCTGCCGAGTTCATCTCGGTATTACTTCCGCATTTTACTTCTTTTGCGGCATACTTGGATGACCTAGAGTTGTTATTAGCCTTGCTCTCGGTGTCGTTTACGATTGCTGAGTTCGTTGCAGAGGCGAGGCACTTCGAGGTCAGATGGAGGAGAGTTGGTCACTTTTACTGGTTCAGGTATTGTTAAAATCAAACTAAGTTTGACCTATTTGTTTATTGATTGGTAGTCAATATGAAAATATCAATTATGTGGCTAATCAATTTTAAGTCTCCTGGTGTTAATAGGTATCGCTATTCTGACGAGATATTTGGGAGCGTAGTGACATATTTTAGTTTGTCTATCGCCGTTGTTCAGGGAATTCTAGCACTGCTAGAGTATACACTGGGCCTTGATAGCACCACGAGTGATGACATCAACTACTCAGCCATTACGCTGCTTATGGCTTTATTCACATTTGGTACCAGACTATACAGCTCTCGGGATGACTGAGTGGGAGAGATTAGTGTGGTTTATGTATATATTTTATGCTATACTACTTATAAAAGTTTGGATATGTGTAAATCAATTTGTAGACAAAAATTTCTTCACAAAATATGCTAATGACGTCATTGTCCTTATTTGTGAGACCGAATGAATTGATGTTATGGCACATATATAGAAGACTCTTCATCTTGGTATGCAGTATCATTTGCCAACTTTACTGCGTGTTTATATGTAAAAAAAAAATTTGGACCTTTTTCTGTAAAATTTGTGGAACTGCAATGGAACACTACAACAAAAATGGTCTTTAGCAAAAGACTTTTCTGCCGCTAAATACCCCAAATCCATTGGTTAAGACTTTTAGAGATAGAATTTCTATCAGTAAAAGTATGTTGGTAATAACTACAAATTGTGGAATCCAAGGGATGGAGCACGTGTCTGCCCCTAAGTGGTCCACGTAAATAGTGACAACTCACTTTATTTTAAACACCTAAGCTGCCACTAAGCCTAATACATGTGACTTGGCATGCCAGGGTGTGCCTGATCTGTAATCGTCCATATCTTCGTTCCTTACTAATTAAACTGCAGCCGTCAATGGTCCCTCTAATCTGGGAACTTCGCCTGTAATCTCCAAAGCTGTCGGCTGATGTTTTATCCATTTTGATGGAAGCTCGAGCCTTGTCGGGCATAACATTCCCCTTGCCTTGATTTGATCCTTATCCCCACGGATCAAAATTTGGAAATTTCCCTTTAATTGTTTCCTAATCCTCCCAAGTCTCATTCCCATCAACTAAATTTGACCATTTTACCAATACCTGAGAGATTGAAGTATTGCGTTGAATTAATCTCGTATCCACAACCATTAATGGTTCCATGAGGAATTGACCATCTACATTAGTAATTGGCAATTCAGTGGAAGGAGTGATGCTGTGACCCACCTTCTTCTTTAGCGACAAGACATGAAAGAGCATGTGAACCTTTGAAGTACTCGGTAGCCTTAACTTGTAAGCGACGAGATTTATCTTTTCCAACACCTCATAAGGTCTATAGTGGGAGAAAGCTTCAAGTTTTTTCTCACAGCAATGATGGACTGTCTGTACAGCTGGAGCCTGAGATAAACATAATCTCCCACGGCAAATTCCATCTCTATCCTGTGGGCATCAGCATACTATTTCATACAATTCTGGGCTTCCTCCAAGTTAGTCTGTAGGCATCACAGCATTTCCTGTCTATCCTTTATATATGTGTCCAGAGAAACTATTGTAGTAGACTCCAAAGAAGCTATCCCTAGGGCCCTTAGCTTATAACCATATAGTGTTTCAAAAGGAGTGGTCTGTAGGGATTGATGAAAGCTGGTTTTGTACCAGATTGCAGCCAAGGATAACCACTTCACCCAGTGTCTTGGCTTATCTCCTGTCATGCACCTCAGATAATTTTCCAAACACCTATTAAATCTATCTGTTTGACCATCAGTTTCGGGGTGGTATGCAGTGCTCATAGCAAAGGTAATGCCATCATATTGAACAATTGTTGCCAAATTTGGGAAAGAAAGACTTTATCTCTATCACTTACAATTGAATTTGGTAGACCATGGAGCTTAACCACTTGATCAATGAACACTTCAGCCACTGTCTTAACTGTATAAGGATGTGCTAATGCCATGAAGTGTGCATACTTGCTTAGTCTATCCACCACCACTAGTATTACATTCTTACCCTAAGAAGTGGGAAGTCCTTCAATGAAATCCATAGTTAAGTGGGACCAAAACTGGTCTGGAACAGTCAAGGGTTGGAGTAGACCTGGCATTTTAATGTTTTCCACCTTATTTCTTTGGCACACATCACACTAACTAACTGCACTTTGTATCTCTTGTTTCATGCTAGGCCAATAAAACATTCCTGCAATCCTTTTTCATGTTGCTTTGATCCCTGAGTGAACCCCACTCTTCCCTCCATGGAGCTCATCTATTATTTGCTTCCCTAGTTGGGCATTAGAGGCCACATAAATCTTTCCCTTATACTTGAGTATCCCTTCCTGATAAGAATAATAACTTGTGGCCATGGGATCTAACAACAACACTAGTATGTGCTGTTTGGCTTCAAGGTCTTCAGCCAAAACTGGCTTGAATTTCCTGAGCCCAAACTCCACACGGTCTTAGTGGTCAGGTATTTTAGACAATGCATTTGCAGCACATTGTCCATTCCCTTATTGTATTGAATTTGAAACTCATACCCCGATAATTTAGAAAGAAATTTCTATTGCAAAAGTGAGGTAACCCTTTGCCCCAAAAGGTACTTCAAGCTACAATGATCAGTTCTCAGTACAAAGGGTTGGTGACTGAGGTAAGTACTCCACTTGGTGACTGCTTGCACACTACAGCTAAGAGTTCCTTTTCATAAGTAAACAACCCAGCATTCTTAGGCCCTAAGGCCTTATTGTAGTAAACAAGAGGTCTTGTATTTTGCATAAGCACAGCTCCCACATCCCAATTGCTGGCATCTATTTTAACCTCAAAGGGTTGTGAGAAGTTGGGTAATGCCGGCACTGGAGTAAAAGCCATGGTCTGCTTGAGGTGTGTAAAGGCTTGCTCATCTTCAGGGTTCCACATGAATGCATATTTTTTCAGAAAAAGCTGTCAATGGTTTGCTAATTGCCCCATAGCCAACCACAAACTTCCTGTGGTAGCCTGGGCCCCAAGAACCCTCTTAGGTCCTTCACAGACTGAGGTCTACGCCAATGTATCATGGCATCAATTTTACTCACATCAGCAGATACGCCTTCACAAGATACAATGTGTCCCCAAGTATTCCACCTTGTTTTGTGCAAAGGTGCACTTGCTTATTTTGGCATATAAGTGATTATTTGTCAAGATTTGCAACACTATCCTCATATGCTCCATGTGACTGGGCATATCTTTGCTATAAATCAAAATGTCATCAAAAAACACTAAAATAAACTTCCTGAGGTGTGGCCTGAATACCCCATTCATCAAATTTTGGAAGGTGGCAGGGAAATTAATGAGCGCAAAAGGCATCACATTAAATTCATAATGCCCTTCATGATTTCTAAAAGTTGTCTTGTGGGTGTCTTCATCAACCACCTTTTTTAGTGATACCCACTCCTTAAGTCAAGCTTGGAATACACACTTGATCCCCTCAACTCATCCAACAGTTCCTCAATAATAGGAATAGGATACCTATCTTTCAAGGTCATCTTATTGAGTTCCCTATAATCCGCACAGAGCCTCTATGTTCCATCCTTCTTCTTTACTAGCAAAACAGGTGATGCAAAAGAAGAGTTACTAGGTTAGATCACACATGTAGCTAAAAACTGAGCAATGATGTCATCTATTTCCCTTTTTTGCACAAAGGACACTTTATAGGGCCTGATATTTACAGGCTAAGCTCCTTCATTTAAAATAATCATGTGGTCTTATGGCCCGTTAGGAGACAACTGAGAAGGCTCCTAAAAAACATCTGCATATTCAGTCAACAATTCTTGTACTTTGGTTGATAATGCACCTGTGTGTAAATCAGTGGATACTGAAAAGACTTGTCCATATAAGCTGCCAGTGTTGTTACTTAACAACCTTGTCATTGCCACACTGGAAATTATCTTAATAGATACCCCAGGCACACTACCACCCTTCAGCTTCACTTATTTGCCCTGGTAGTGGAAGGCAATAGTATTTTGAGAGAAGTCAAAATGGACACTACCCAAGGCCTTGAGCCACTGTACACCAAACACACAATGACATCCCTGAAATGGTAAAATTTTAACATCAATTCTGAATTGTTGTTCACCCATAGTCCATTCAAAATTCTGGCATACAGCTGTACTTTGAATTTTGGCTCTATTAGCTACAGCTACTGTAAGGGGTGTGGTGGGTGTTACTTGACAACCAAGCCTCTCAACTGATTTAGTGTCCAAAAAGCTGTCAGTTGAACCAGTGTCAACCAAAATAGAGAATGATTTCTTGTTCACCCAGATTGGAATACTCATAGTGGTGTGGCTTGAGTTTCCAACCAAACCCTGTATATTAATCTCAGATGGTTCATCAATTATTTCAATTCTCTGTTCAATTTCCGGTTTATCTTCCTATACCCATTCCACATTATCTGGTACATGGTTAGCTATCAACATAGCAATTGACCTTTTAGGACACACCTTCTGATGTCCATGTGTGAACTTACCGTCGCACCAGTGGCACAATCCTTGCTCTTTTTTGTGCTGATGTTCCTCATGAGTTGGTGGTAAGGAGGTTTTGGTAGGTAAGCTGGGTGGAGTTGGCAAGACCCCTTTAGAATTAGGGCCTAGGGAAGGGTTATGTGTATGTGGCTTTCATGGAGTAGGCAAATTGGCCATAGGTGGAGATGCAACCTTACTGTATAGAGGAGTGTTAGGCTTAGGTTGGTTTGAGCTGGATGTTTGAGGACTTTAGTATGAGAAAACAAATTAGCAATTGCCACTTCTTCTTCCCTGGCAATGTGTATGGCCTTAGAGAGAGTCACCACTTCAAATTGTTCCACACGACTTCTGATTTCAGGCTTCATTCATCCAATGAAGCTCTTGATGAAATATCTCTCATCGATGGCTCAAAATTCCTCCACCACCTGAGCCTTCAGTTCTTTAAAGTGATTGTAATAGTCACTCACTGTTGCAATTTTCCTGAGATGATTAAACTCTCCAATTACACTGTCCCTGCTCACATTAGAAAATCGAGCATACAAATCATGTACAAACTGGTTCCAGGACACCTTGCCCAAGGGTTTGATGTAAGTGGAATACCAGTAATCCACTTGGTCCTTAAAATGAACTGAAGCATAAGCGACCTTGAACTCAAAATACTACTCACACCTTCAAACCCAACCTCGAGGGTTAACACCATTAAACTTTGGAAATGTAGGGTGGTTTAGGCATGTAGTTGTTGAGATTTTGATTCTGTGGGTTTCCATACAGAAATAGGCTATTCAGGTTACTAATAGGGGGAGGTGTGTGATTACCTTTGCTGGTTCCAGCCACCGATGGTTGTTTAGCCTTCAAGAGAGTTTCCAACCGCGCGTTGATCTGCATGACAGTAAGGAGCATTTCCAGCTTCATATCAAAGTAGTTCTTCTATAAATCACCCAGAGTTACATCCAATCACCCAAATCGCAGGTCATATGTCTCAAACCTTCGCTCCAGCCCATCTAATGGACCGAGGGAATCCGTTTCGATCAGTGATGTCTTGGAAGACCTCGGCATTTTCAGTGTACAAATGGCCTGGCTCTGAGATACCAAATGTAGCGAATCATGGAGTTGCTACTGTCAATTTGTGAGAAATTGATATAGAAGAACAGAGAAGAAGACAGAAACGAGGAAGAAGGAAGGAATTTTCATAAATGATTAAGATTTCTTTTTTGTAACAACATCGTGCACCTCTCTTTCTCTCCTAACAAACTAACAACAAATAGAATTTTTAAACATATTGTGGAATCCAACGGAGGGAGCACGTGTCTGCCCCTAAGTGGTCCACGTAAATAGTGACAACTCACTTTATTTTAAACACCTAAGCTGTAACTAAGCCTTATACCCGTGACTTGGCATGCCACGTGTGCTTGATCTGTAATCATCCATATCTTCGCGCCTTGTTAATTAAACTGCAGCCGTCGATGTTCCCTATGATCTGAGAACTTCGCCTGCAATCTCCAAAGTTGTCGGCCTATGTTTGATCTTGATTTTGACGGAAACTCGAGCCTTGTCGGGCATAACACAACCCACCTTCTTATTAATAGCAAGAACATTAGGAAATAGGCAGAACAACTTAAAACTGAACCAAAATTCAAAAGCATGACACCGTTAACGTTTGAAATCAAGAATCTAATTGTTTAATCATTAATGCTATCCTGTTGATAGCCATCATCAACACCTTGCACCTCTTTTGTCGCACCAAAACCAAAAATATATATAGCAAAACCCTTATTATCAAGAAATTGAGGACATGAAAAGATTTTTTTTAACCCAAACCGAAATGAAAACATAAATATTGAACTTCTGCACATTTATCTAGAAGTAGAAGCGAATCCTAAAACCACAAACTTCTGCCACTTGATTTCTCCTCTTTAACACACCCACTCATAAATACACATTCGAGGGGACATAAAATGGGGTTTCAATATAAATATATTTATAAATGGGGGTCCATGCTTTAAAAGTTAAACCTTGTATTTTTTGGAGATGCAAGATTACATCCACCAACTGGTTTTCCCTAAATGATCCATACCAACTGTAGAACAATAAATTTTATGTTATAAATTGGTACGGGTCATTTATTTTTCATTAAATTAAATGGTCAATGACAAATTGGAAGCTGACACGTGTATCACTACGTGGTCGAATCAAAATTCACCACGCATAACATGATATATATCTCTTTACGAAATTAAGAGATAATCATCAAAGAGGTACAATTCTATAAATCACTCTCATCCACCCCCCCTTCTATATATATATATATATATATATATATATATATATATATATATATATATAGGGAGCTGATCCATTGACAGCGCTGGCAAAATAGGATAAGTTGCAAACGCGATCTGGCCGTCCAGGACAGCCCAGATCTTTTTTTTTTTGCGTTTTTTAAGTCCGTGTGTAGCGGACTATTTTTTGCATTTTTTTGACAATAATACCCTCCGAGTCCGTCCGCTACATAATGTAGCGGACAAGTTTTCGGACCTTTTTTCTCTTTCTGTCATTAATGTTGTGACTTTTTTTTCTTTCTCTCTCTCCTTTCTCTCATCCGCTACACAATGTAGCGGACTAATTTTCTCATATTTTTTTTTCTCTCTCTCCCTTCATTAATGCTATGACTCTTCTCTCTCTCTCTCTCTCTCTCTCTCCCGGCAGAGCACCTTCCGTCACTGCGAATGTAGTGGGTTTTTGGGACTGAGAATGAATGGGAGGATAGAAATAGAAAAAGGGTTGAAAGAGACAAATAAAGGGAGGAGAGAGAAAGGGAAACGCAAGAGCTGGGCAGTGGAGGGCAGTGGATGGAGTAGGGAATATGCTGTGAATTTGGTTTTGATTTTGTAAATCTTGAACTGCAAAGTTTGTTTTTACTTCCAAATACTACTCTGTTTTTGGGCACCTGGGTTTATATGGTAAATAAATGCAGCTGCCTTCCACCCTGGATTTTGTTTGTTCAAAGTCATTTCTCCTGGTCCTTTTTAGTAAGGCAGTGGTCTTCCTCTTCATAACCTTCCAACGCACAGCACTACCGGCATGGCGACGGCGCCACCTCCACCGTCCTGCCAACGTGAAATCTTCGTGTTTCTTTTTGTTGGGTTTGGGTCTACCACCTCTCGGCCTTCCTACCCTGCTCAGGAACACTAAAGGCAAATCACACCATCACGTACAGTCCACACACACACACCCACCAATTACACCACTGCAACCCCGTTAAATCCGAGGCCACCGTAACAACTCACGGCACCCCATTTCACGCTGCTGCCGCCTCAACCTCATGGCAGGCCCCTATTCATCGCGAGCCACTACTGCATCTTTTTCCCTATTTTCTCTCTTGACCAACAATGGCACCGCCACCATATCCTCTACGACCCACTACCATGGCACCCGTGACCGTCGCCTTCTTGCGTCGTAGTTGCCACTTTGCATGTATGGGAGATGGTAGTCCAGAGAGAGCTGGACCGACGAAGAAGAAGGCAGCAATATGGAGGGAGCATGTCGCAAGGTGCTCTGCCAGGAGAGAGAGAGAGAGAGAGAGAGAGAGAGAGAGAGAGAGAGAGAGAGAGAGAAGAGTCAGAGCATTAATGAAGGGAGAGAGAGAGAGAGAAAAAGATATGAGAAAATTAGTCCGCTACATTATGTAGCGGATGAGAAAAAAAGTCACAACATTAATGACAGAAAACTTGTCCGCTACATTATGTAGCGGACGGACTCGGAGGGTATTATTGTCAAAAAAATGCAAAAAATAGTCCGCTACATAATGTAGCGGACGGACTTAAAAAAACGCAAAAAAAAAGATCTGGGCCGTCCATCTTTCGGGATGGACGGCCAGATCGCGTTTGCAACTTATCCTATTTTGCCAGCGCTGTCAATGGATCAGCTCCCATATATATATATATATATATTGGAGCTAATCCATTGCTTGCGCTTTAAGGATGGACGGCCCAAAATTTTTTTTTGAAAAAAAAAAACAAACCCGGACGCCAAACTTTGTGGCGGACGATCCTTTTGACCAAAATATCCCCCGCTGCCCGTCTGATACACAGTGTAGCGGATAACTTTTTGACCCTGATAATTGTCAGTCAAAAAGTCATCCGCCACACAGTGTGGCCAACAACTTTTGGCTGACAATTGTCACATCTTATCCCCCCACGACTGTTACTTTGTCGTTATCCACACGTTCGCTACATAATGTAGTGGATGACCTATATATACAACAAACTCTAATTTCGGAAGTCTTCTCCCTTGTTTCTTCTTCCCAATCTTCCCAGCGGCGTTGGCAAGAAGATCTGGTAATTTTTTCCCAAGAAGTCATTTCATCGTCTAATTAATTATGTAAGTTCACAAACCAATCCTTTATTTGTTTATAATCTAGAGTTTGTGATGAGTATTGCGTATTATGTGTGGTTTTGATTATGTTATGCATGTGTTAGCGTTGATAATTTATCTAGATATGTATTGAGCATGGCTAGCGTTGGTAATTTCTAGATTCCGCGCGCGTGTGTGTGTGTATATATATATATATACGGAGCTGATCCGTTGATAGCGTTAGCAAAATAGGAGAAGTTGTAAATGCGATCTCGCCGTCCATCCTGAATGGACGGTCCAGATCTTTTTTTTTCAAAAGCTGTCATCAGATTGCGCCTCCCAACTCGTCCGCTACACAGTGTAGCGGACTACTTTTTGACCCTGACAACCGTCAGTCAAAAAGTAGTCCGCTACACGGTGTAGTGGACGACTTTTTCCCTGACGGTGGTCAGGTCAGTCCACATCCCCCTTGACAGTTGTCACATCAGTCTTATTCCCCCATGACTGTTACTTTGTCCTATCCCCACCGTCCGCTACACTGTGTAGCGGACGAGCTTTAAATAAATAATGTCTGCTACATTGTGTAGCGGACGGCCTTTACTGTCCGCTATACTATGTAGCGGACGATCCATATATATACACAAAAACCTAACTTCGAAACTCTTCTTCATTCTTTCTTCTCACAAATTTTTCTAGCGGCGTTGGCAAGCAGATCTATAGAATTTCTTCCCAAGAAATCCTTTAATCGTCTCATCAATCACGTAAGTTCACAAACCAATCCTTTATTTGTTCATAATCTAGAGTTGTTATGAGAATTGCGTCTTATGCATGGTTTTGATTATGTATTGAGCATGTGCTAGCGTTGGTAATATATATATATATATATATATATATATATATATATATATATATATATCTATGTGTGTGTGTGTGTGTGTGTGTGTGTGTGTGTGTGTTGCGTATTATGCATGTGCTAGCGTTGGTAATTTGCAAGCGATTGATAAAAGCTTCCAAACTTGACATTTTCCATAATTTCAGTTGCAAAAAAATGGACTTTAACTCTGGACCAGAAGATCCCTCCGTATTATACGACCAAGCAAACCATATCAGTATGCTCATATGGGCTAGTGGAGTAAGATACTTATTTTATCAACTTTCTTATTCTCACGAACATTGTATACCGTTTGCTTTGCTTAAATTGTATTTATTAATTCGTAGGAAAGAGCACTCCTCAACACAGTAGAAGTATCCAATAATTTTGGACTCTGGAAATTTAACAAATACCAAAAAAAATTGATGCGTGGAATTGGGTTTGGGGTTTTCACGCACGACCAGATCTTTCAACAACTTGAGCAGAACTTAATAGGTGCCCTTGTTGAGAGGTGGAGAAGTGAAACGAATACGTTTCACTTCCCTTTTGGAGAGATGGCTATTACCCTAGAAGATGTAGGGTTCATCTTAGGGTTACCGGTGACGGGGCGGCCGGTAGTTGCTCATCTGATCCGTCGGAAGCAACGAATAAGAGAGCCGCTAGGGACTTCTTTACCTCCATACCTGAAGATCAATTTAGTACTGGTGGGATAAAGTTGAAGTGGTTGCTAGATACTTATAGCGTTATGCCGGAAAACTACACGCATGGGATGTTTATGCTGTACACAAAGGCTTTCCTCTTGTGGGTGATGGGAGCAATTCTATTCCCAACGACGTTGAAGAATACGGTCAGTGTCAAATATTTACCGTTGTTGGGTAACCTACAAGAGGTTGGGAAGTATGCATGGGGTGCAGCAACTCTTGCATACCTGTATCGAGCATTGTACAAGGCAACGAGGCCCGACTCCAGAGCTATATGTGCATGTCTCTCGCTTTTGCAGGTATATCATATAAGTCTTGATTACGTTATCGATATTTTTTTATTAGTCGGTGGACAATAAATTTTGACGATACTATATTTAATTTGTCTTTGTTTTCAGGTGTGGTCTTACGAACACATTACTATCGGCGCACCCAAGCGTAGGGACGGAACCGATAATATGTGGCCTCGGTTGTGCACTTGGGAGTACAGCCGGAGGCTGAGCCACTACCCGCGGAGAGATAATCCCCATCATAACATTACGCTTTATCGGGAGGAGCTCGACTCGCTATCTCCGGACCAAATGCTTTGGGCACCGTACAAGCGTTTTGAGCGACGGGTGGCAGAGTCGTTCATCTTCACGCTCTCCGGGTTAAAATGCACACCTCTGATCCATTTTAAGGTTGCGGAGTGGCAGCTGCCAGATCGCGCAATGCGCCATTTCGACTGCTCGCAGGGCTTGCTAGTAGATGCCCCAGATATGAAGGTTAACAAGAACCCACAGGGTGTTGGACGGTTTGGCAAGGTGAATGCGCACGACTTGTGCGCATGAGAAATTGAGGTTTAGAATTCTTGGCAGGACACGCTGGCGGCCATTGTGTCTGAGCCTGACCCCGTGATCTACATTGAATAGTACAACGAGTTGTACTACAGCATAACACGGAAGAGAGTAGCCCCGATAAGGTTTAAACGAGGGCAAAGGTACCACCCTAGGGGTCAGATAGATGAGAAGTGGGCATTTGGTCTCGTAAGTTGCCCAACCAATGTTTTTAATTGGATTTAATTATTCTTGTTTTACATTCAATCTCATCTGTTTTGTGGGTATGCTTATTATCTCTTTGGATTTAGGTTAATGCGTCGCTCAGATTCTTCCAGAAGCTGAGTGAGTGGAAGGATCTGGTGAATGCCATGGGATTGGAACTTCCTAATAGGCTGATGCGTTGGCCCAAGGCTACGGGGATTTTATGCGCCATTATACGGGACCCGCTCTGGGCGTCTCCCCAGGAATGGACTATCCGGGGTGGTAGCCTCCCAATGTGAGCGAGGGATACGGTGATCCCTTGGGGCAGACATCGGGGGTGAGCCAGGGGGTTAGTGGTCCCTCCGTAGCGAGACAGGCTCAAGCGCCATCGGACGATTACAATGTCCCCTCGATTGCTTTGCTTCCGAAGTCAGAACCAATACCCCTCTCTCAGAGTCAAGTCACAAAAGACTGGCAATATTCAAACATCAATCTCTCTGAGTCACTACCCATCATCCCATGGGAGGGGCCTTTCGGCCCCTCTGAAGGGCAATATCAGCCGGCCAAAGCCCCGGGAGGGCAATATCCCATGTTCGCCCCCCGAAGGGAGATATCCCCCGGTCGACCCCCCTAGAGGAAAAAATCCCCTGGTCAACCCGCCGCTTATCGCAAGGGGCGTCCATTGAAGCCTCTAGGGCCGGCAAAAGCCCAGCTAATCCACGGGCGTTACTTTAGCGGGGTCCCTCGGAACAAAGCATCATATAGCATCATTTGCCCGAATGGCATGGATTACACTTACGAGTGGGGGGAAATGTCCACCCTAGCTCCGGGGGCTTGGTTGAGCAACAGTGTGATCTCTGCCTACGTGGAGATTCTGAGGCTAAGGAGTCAGGACACCTGGGATGAGCATCCGCACATATTTTTGTTCGATGCATTTTTTCATGGCATTCTCATATCAGTACGGGAGGCTTGGGTCAATGGGAGGGGGCAGAAAACCTTGAAACAGTGGGAACAGTCCGATGCGCTCCTTGCAATTCTTAATAGGGATAGTTCGGTGAGCGCTCGTGATGCGGACGTGTTATTAATACCATTTTGCGATAATAACCACTGGTACTTGGTTTGCTTTGAACCAACTCAGAAGGTCGTATCAGTCCTCGACAGTCTCCACGACGATACCAGGCAAATGCCCGTAAAGGAGCTTGAGAAAGCCCAGTTGGATGTTGTGGTAATCTTACGAGGCCGTTGTTTAATGTTTATTGTAATTTGCGTATTGTAAATGTTAACTCGTAGCTTACGCCATTTTTTATTTCTCCACAGAATCTGGTATGTGCCATGGTCCACTCTCACCGTCGTCTAGACGTATCGACGAGGCCGTGGCTCCAAGTTCGAGTGAAGAGGAGCTGGCCCAAGCAAGCTAATACCTCAGACTTTGGCATCTTCATCTGTATGTACATGGACTATATTTGTCAGGGTGAGAGCCTCAAGGCGGCCGTCTGGAGCGCAGTAGAAGTAAAGGCCTTTAGATATAAAATAGCTTGATAAATTTATAGAGGCCGGCCTAGACCAGTTAGGTTTACTCTACATCCGTCTAAGAATGAGAATCCGGCTCAATGATGACTTCTTGTAAACAATTATTTTTAAGACAACAATTTTATTTTAAATACCAATTTATTCGAAGTTCGATTGAGACATGTATTTTTTGTGTTGGGGTGGTTTATTTGTGTGTTGTGGATTTTTGGCCCTTATTGAGATAGGTTTGATGGTGATAAGCAAATATTATGGTGTGGTTTTTTTGCCCTCAATGAGATAGCATGATGGTGGGAAAGAGAATATAACTTTGTTGGTACACTAATAGACTGTCCGTTACATTATGTAGCGGACGGTCTAAACGTCCAAATAAATTAAGAGTGATGGACTGTTGTTTCTGCTGCGCCGTTCTTGCTTGATAGTATAGCGGACAGTCTAAACAACCAAATTTTTTTTTAAGTGTTGAAGACTGTTGTTAGGTGCCCTAAAACACCAAAAAAATTCTAAGTGTTGAAGAGTAATGTTTCTGCTGCACCGTCCGCTATATAGTGTAGCAAACATTCTAAACAACCAAAAAAATTCTAAGTGTTGAAGACTGTTGTTTCTGTTAGGCCGTCCGCTAGATTGTATAGCGGACAGTCTAAAAAACCAAAAAAATTCTAAGTGTTGAAGACTGATATTAGGTGCCCTAAAACACCAAAAACATTCTGAGTGTTGAAGTGTAATGTTTCTGGTGTGCCGTCCGCTATATAGTGTAGCGGACAGTCTAAACAACCAAAACAATGCTAAGTGTTGAAGACTGTTGTTTTTGTTAGGCCGTCCGCTAGATAGTATAGCGGACAGTCTAAACAGGGCACCAAAAAAATTCTAAGTGTTGAAGATTGTTCCTTCTGTTAGGTCGTCCGCTAGATAGTATAGCGGACAGTCTAAACAACCAAAAAAATTCTAAGTCTTGAAGACTGATGTTAGGTGCCCTAAAACACCAAAAACATTCTAAGTGTTGAAGTGTAATGTTTCTGCTGCGCCGTCCAATATATAGTGCAGCGGACAGTCTAAACAACCAAAAAAATTCTAAGTGTTGAAGACTGTTGTTTCTGTTAGGCCTTCCGCTAGATAGTATAGCAGACAGTCTAAATAGGGTACCCAAAAATTTTTAAGTGTTGAAGACTGTTCTTTCTGTAAAGCCCTCCGTTAGATAGTATAGCGGACAGTCTAAACAACCAAAAAAATTCTGAGTGTTGAAGACTGATGTTAGGTGCCCTAAAACACAAAAAACATTCTAAGTGTTGAAGTGTAATGTTTCTGCTGCGTCGTCCGCTATATAGTGTATCGGACATTCTAAACAACAAAAAAATTCTAAGTGTTGAAGACTGTTCTTTCTGTTAGGCCGTCCGTTAGATAGTATAGCGAACAGTCTAAACAGGGCATCAAAAAAATTCTAAGTGTTGAAGACCGATATTAGGTGCCCTAAAACACCAAAAAAAATTTAAGTGTTGAAGTGTAATGTTTCTGCTGCGCCGTCCGCTAGATAGTATTGCTGACAGTGTAAACAACCAAAAAAATTCTAGGTGTTGAAAATTGTTCTTTTTGTTAGGCTGTCCGCTAGATAGTATAGCGGACAGTTGAAACAGGGCACCAAAAAAATTCTAAATGTTGAAGACTGATGTTAGGTGCCCTAAAACATCAAAAAAATTCTAAGTGTTGAAGTGTAATGTTTTGGCTGCGCCATCCGCTATATAGTGTAGCGGACTACCTAAAGAACCAAAAAAAAAAAGTTGATCTTGCGTTTTCTAGACTATGTGGCGGACGGAGAAAAAATCACAAAAATAAAATAAAATAAAGACTTGATGCTCACAAAAGATTATTACAACAAAATTATTACAAAAAGTCCAACTAAAGGTCCACTGCATCTTCTTCTTCCTCGTCTTGCAAACCCCCTGGACTTATCCCTAGTCCCTTGTAATGGTTCCGCTTGTCATGGTTGGTCATTTTGTTGCACAGTGCACACATTCTCAGCTTTTTAGGTTGAGTTGCTTGTTCAATAGAGCTCTTCATCTGCGTAGATCTTTTGCGGCCTTTCGTTTGCGATATAATTGGATCCAAAGGCCGGATATCATTGTCGTCCTCCTCAACCGGCTCATCATCTTCTGATCTCGTTGTAGGCTCAGTGTTATCCGCATTGCTGACTGAAACTAATTCGAACTGGTCGATGATGGGATCTTGCTGTTGAGCTACCTCAAGAAGATGTTTATATCCGGCCATTGTAGCAGCACCCTTTACGGACAAAGGGGTAAACGTTGTCACCAAATGATTATACCGCAATGTCTCTGATTCTTCAAAGTCACTATACGGATGCTCCGAAAAGGCAATGGTACTGTGCAACCTGTTTGCACCTTTTGTCCACCGTGGCAGAACGTATTTATCGGGGATTGTCCTGATATTCTTCTGGGTGAAAAACCGCTGAATGTGTCTACACAGGATGCCATGGAACTCAAACTTCTTGCAAACACAAGTCACCGAATCCGTCAATGTGTCATGGCGCACCGTATACATTCTGCGCAGCTTCTCAAGGACGAGGTCAATCATGAGTGAATAAACCTTGTACTCACGCATAGACTTTTCTGCCACCTTATTTATACTATATCGTCCCGATTTTGCAGCTCTACTTGGTATAGAATGAAGATCTCCTTCGTATAGACTTTTGCACCGTTCAGCTCCAGCGGGGTCTCAAGTAACCTTTTCCTTTGTTTGTACATGGTTGCAAAGTCTGCAGCCCTTCTTTCATGAATAACGAGGCAACTAGTTTTTGGGCTAATGTGACGAAACTCTTCAAATTGATAGTTGTACCCACGTAACTATCGAACGTGACATTCATAGATTCACTCCTGCCCGTCGCTTTCATGCCCGCAGAAAAATACCTTCTCGTGTAAAAGCCAATACATTGCTCTTTGAGCTCATACAAGTGTTGGAGCCACTCGTGGTCTTGCAATGAGTAATCCTCAACAAGATTTTTCCACCTCTCCTTAAATTCCTCAATCGTTAATGACTTGTTAACGCACTTGTCAAAATCCTGTTTGAAGTCTGGATACTTTGCATACACGTGATGCAGACGTTCAGGGTATTTGTTACTTATGTGCCAAGTGCACAAGTTGTGTCGAGTATCTGGGAAGACGGTAGCAATAGCCTTCTTCATTGCCAAATCTTTATCGGTGATGATAACTTTGGGTGCTTTGTTGTTCATGGCTTCCAACCACGCCCTAAACAACCATATAAAAGAACTCTCGCTCTCGTCCCTTAACAAGGCTACCCCGAACAACATGGAGTGATAATGATATTTGACGCCCGTGAAAGGAGCGAAGGGCATCGAGTACTTGTTGGTACGATATGTGGTGTCGAAAGTCACGACATCCCCAAAATGTTTATAAGCAAGCCTCGAACGACCGACGACCCAAAAAATTGTGCTAACTCGATGCTCGTCGTCAAGTTTATAATTGAAGTTAAACTGCAGGTCCTCCATCTGCATCCGCTTCATTAGGCTCATTATGGATTGAGCATCATTGAGGTCATACGCAACTTGTCTTTGGGTTTGGACCGTGTTACGAACGTCTGTCGTGTTAAAGTTTAGATTTTGAATTCCCCTAGCTTATTCAGCAAGAACATTAACAATGTTGGCAGGTTCTATCCGCGCATTGCTCATTGTTTGAATCATGCTCCTTGCGACCTTACCCATCTTCTTGTGTTGATGCATCTTACTCACCTTAGAAGGGGTTACTAACGGGTGATTGTGTGCCAATTCCAAGCTAGTAATAAGCCAATGATCTTGCTTGGGTTTATGGTTACCAACATCTTGACCTGGCAATTCGTGCCCGTAAAGCAGTCCCATCTTCTTCGCGCATAGCTTATTTCGTCATCACTGTCATCATTACCTACGTGTGTCTCATTTTGTAGTGGGTGTCTGCCCCTATGACACTCGTATAAGCGAGAGTATTTTTTTTGTTATGTTGCTTGTTCTTGTAGTCTTTATTCTAATGCCAAAACCAACCCTCAATGAATACGCTTGAAAACATTCTTCGGCTTCTTACAATGTTTGTCCTAGATACGGATCACTGGCATCTACGGGGGTGTTGGAGTTCGACACGAAATTGGACATTGTGAAACAAGACCTATGTAGAAATAGATTACACTTAACTATCAAATGGCTTTTCTTGAATATATCAAATCAAAATTAGCATGACAAATATACCAAACATAATCTAAAAAATATCTCAAATTTAACAATTATTAATTTCTGGAACATAGCAAATTAAAATTACTAAGATAAATAGACAAATTTATCATGCCAAAATACAACAAACATAATCTCCAAAAATTCGAATTTAACTATAATAATTTTTTTGAAGTTAACGAATCACAAAAAATTCGAATTTAACTATAATAATTTTTTTTGAAGTCAACAAATTAATTTCTTGAACATCACAAATTAAAATTACTTGGATGAATAGACTGATAAAACCCAACAAACAGCAAGCCAAAAAATCTATATATCCATCAAAAAAAAAAAAAAATTTTAACTTTATCATTCAACCCATAAAGAAAACTTCACCATTCACAAACTTACCTTGCTTGAGTGCAACTTGAAGCAAGTGTTACTCGAAGCTTGAAGGGAGCTAAAAATGGAAGCAAGTGAAGACTAAGGAGATGAAAATGCAAAAAGAGCTGAGAATTAGGGAGCTTTTGGGTATAGCTGCCAAGTCGTCCGCGATACTGTACGGTGGACAGTCTAGGGTACATGATGTGACATGTGTCCATAATTAATTTGACGTGTGTCAGGGAAAAAGTTGTCCGCTACACAGTGTGGCGGACTACTTCTTGACTGACGGTTGTTAGGGTAAAAAAGTAGTCCGCTACACTGTATAGCGGACGAGTTGGGAGGGGCAATCTAGTAAAAAATCCCGTCCGAGTCACTGTGTCGCGGATGACTGATAGCTTTTGAAAAAAAAAAGATCTAGACCGTCCATTCTTTCAGGATGGATGGCCAGATCACGTTTGTAACTTCTCCTATTTTGCTAGCGTTATCAACGGATCAGCTCCCATATATATATATATATATATATATATATATATATATATATATTGAGCATGTGCTAGCGTTTGATTAAAGCTTCTAAACTTGAAGTTTTTCAATAATTTCAGTCGTGAAAAATGACCTTTAACCCTGAAGCAGAAGATCCCTCCGTATTATACGACCAAGAAAACCATATTAGTACATCTATCTAGAATGGACAAGTAAGATGCTTATTTTTTTGTTTATTTTCTTATTCTCACTAACATTGTATACCTTTTGCTTTACTTAAATTGTTTTCATTAATTCGTAGGAAAGAGCACCACTCAATACAATTTAAGTAACCGAACACGTCAATAGCTGGCAATTGAACAAATTCCAGAAAAAATTGCTGCTTGGAATTGGGTTTGGGGTTTTCACGCATGGGAATATCTTTCAGCAAATTGACCAAAACTTAATATGTGCCCTTCTTGAAAGGTGGAGAAGTGAAGCGAATACGTTTCACTTTCCTCTTGGAGAGAAGACAATATCCTTAGAAGATGTAGGGTTCATCTTAGGGTTACCGGTGACAGGGTGGTCGGTAATTGCCCATCCGTCGAAAGTATCAAATAAGAGAGCCACTACCCGAGGAGAGATGATCTTTATCACAACATTACGTTCTATCAGGGGGCGTTCGACTCGCTATCTCCGGGCCAAATGTGTTGGGTGCCGTACAAAAGTTTGATGGGACGGGTGGCAGAGTCTTTCATCTTCACGCTCTCCGGGTTGCAATGCACACTACTGATCCACTTCAAGATCGTGGAGTAGCAACTACTGGATCGCGCAATGTGCCATTTTGACTGCCTGCAGGGGTTTTCAGTCGATGCCCCAGATATGAGGGTTAATAGGAACCCACCGGGTGTCCGACGGTTTGGCAAGGTGGATGCGCACGAATTGTGCGCAGACAAAATTGAACTGTGGAGTTCTTGACAAGACACGCTGGCGGCCATCGTGTCAGAGCCTGACCCCGTGGTCAGTATTGAGTGGTATCTCGGGTGGTACTACCGCATCACTCGGAAGAGTAGCCCCAATAAGATGGACAAGAGGGCAGAAGTACCACCCTAGGGGTCAGATCGACGAGGGTAGGGCATATGAGCTCATAAGTTGCCCGATGCGTTTAATTGAATTTAATGTTTCTTGTTTTACATTCAATCTCGTTTGTGGAATTTGAAGTTACTTATTATCTCTTTGGGTGTAGGTTGATACTTCGATCGCCTTCTTCCAGAAGCCAAGTGATCGATAGGATCTACTGAATGCCATGGGAACAGATCTTCGCTTCGAGGCTGAGGTACTGGCGAAGGGCTGCAGGGAGTTTATGAGCCGCTATATGGATTATCTGGGGTGGCAGCCTCTCCATGTGAGCGAGGGATATGGTGATCCTTAGAGGCAGACTTCGGGGGTGAGCCAGGGAGTTGGTTGTCCTCAATAGCTGGGATGGGTGGTGCTTGAAGGCCGCCATCGGGGATGGGAGTGCCTCATTGGGACGAGTTCAGTGCCCCTTCGTTTGCTTTTCTTGGGGGCTCGGAGGTTACACCATTCTCTCGGAGTCAAGTCGCACAAGACTTCGACTTTGCAAACTTCAATCTCTCCGAGCCATTGCCACTCATCCCGTGGGCAGGACCGTTCAGCCTTGGGATAGCCGAAGAGCTGTACGAAGGAAAATATCCCTCTGTCCATCCCCCTGGAGGGAAATATCCCTCGGCCAACCCTCCCAGAGGACAATATCCCCCGATCGACATCCCCCCCCCATCATTCCTGCTTATCCCCAAAGGGCATCCGTTGAAACCTTTAAAGCTGGCAAAATGTTCTCTAATCCACCAACGTTACTTTAGCAGGCCCCCCAGCTACGAGCGAAAAGTGGTGTGTACATGCCGAACAATATGGATTATGATATCTCGTGGGACGGAATGTCCACCCTAACTTTGGGGGCTTGGTTGGAAGAGACTGTGATCACTGCCTACGCCAAACTTTTGATGCGTCGGGATTGGCATAGGGGGAATCTGTATCCCGCATTTTTTTGTTGTATGCGCTTTTTCATGACATGCTTTGTCATGAATGGACAAGTTAGACAACAGTGAAGGGGAGGAAAAGCTTGCTCTACTGGCCTCAGCCTAGTTTGCTCACTGCATTTCTTAAGAATAGGTTGAGTCCTGTGAACGCCCTTGATACGGACGTCTTTCTATTACCCTTGTTGAGCAATTGGAACTACTGGTACTTGGTTTTCTATGAACCAAGTAAAATGATCATAACAATCCTCGACAGTCTCCATGACGATGCCATAGAGATGCCCGTGAAGCAATTTTTCAAAGCCTAATTGGATGCTATGGTAATCTTGCACTTTTTGTTTTTTGCTTATTGTAATTGTTATCTCGCAGCTTACGCCGTTTTTCATTTATCCACATGATCTATTTTGTGCCATAGTCCACAAGAAGCGGAGACTAAAAGTACCGGGGAAGCCGAAGATCTAAGTTCGATTGAAGAGATGGAGACCAATGCAAGCTAATCATTTGGACTGCGGTGTCTTCGTCATTGTGTACATGGACTACATTTTTTTGAATGAAAGCCTCAAGAAGGCTGTCTGGAGTGAAGCAAACATAGAAAAATTTAAATATAGAATAGCTTGGCAGATTCTTACCAGTAGACCCAGAGTAGTTAGGTTTAATGTAAATCCGGTTAACGATGAGCATTAGGCTTAAGATGAGGCTGAATGAAATTGTAAACATTTATTTTTATGACATAGCATTGTTTTTATGACATAGCATTTTTATGTCAATGTGAATTAGACATTTGTGTTGTGGTTAAGAATTTTGTGTGTTGTGGCTTTTTTGCCCTTCTTGAGACAAGTTGATGGTGCGTAAGAAAATGAGGGAAAAGTTTTTAGGTGTTTCTGCTACTCCGTCCGCTACATAGAGTAGCGAACGGCTAAAACACCAAAAAAAAATTAAGTGTTGGAGTGTAAAATTTCTGCTACACTGTCCGCTACACTATGTAGTGAACGGCTAAAACACCAAAAAAAAAAATTTAAGTGTTGGGATCCATTGTTTCTGCTACACAGCCCGCTACATAGTGTAGCGGATGACCAAAAAATTCAAAATATTTATGCTATACTGTCCGCTACACTATGTAGCGGACGGCCATAACACCAAAAAAAATTCTAAGTGTTGGAGTGTAATGTTTCTGCTACACCATCCGCTACAACAGCTAAAACACCAAAACAATTCTAAGTGTTGGGATCCAATGTTTCTGCTACACAATGTAGCGGACGGCTAAACATAAAAAAAAATCTGAGTGTTGAGATCCAATGTTTCTATTACACCGTCCGCTACATAGTATAGCGGACGGCCAAAAAATTCGAAATATTTTTGCTACACCATCCGTTACACTATGTAGCGGATGACTATAACGCCAAAATTTTGTTTCTAAGTATTGGAGTGTAATGTTTCTACTACACCATCCGCTACACTATGAAGCGGACGGCTAAAACACCAAAAAAATTCTAAGTGTGGGATCCAATGTTTTCCGCGACACCGTCCGCTACACTATGTAGCGGACGGCTAAAACACCAAAAAAATTCTAAGTGTTGGGATCCAATGTTTCTGCTACACCGTCTGCTACATAGTGTAGCGGACGGCCAAAAAATTCAAAATGTTTCTGCTACACCGTCCGCTACACTATGTAGCGAACAACGATAACGCCAAAAAAAATTCTAAATGGTTGAGTGCTACTCTATCCGCTACATAGTGTAACGGTCGGCCAAAAACACCAAAAAGTTCTAAGTGTTGGGCTCTAATGTTTCTGCTGCACCATTCGTCACATAGTGTAGCGGATGGCCAAATATCAAAAAAATTCTAAGTATTGGGCTCCAATGTTTCTGCTGCACCATCTGCCACATAGTGTAGCAGACGGCTAAAACACCAAAAAAATTCTAAGTGGTGGAGTGTAATGTTTCCACTACATAGTGTAGCGGACGGCTAAAACACCACAAAAAAAAAAATTCCAAGTTTTGGAGTGTAATGTTTCTACAAGAGTACATCAAAATTCAGGTAGTAAAGAAACACAATCTGTGAATAACCATATGGTACTGTAAAATTTGAATATGAATAAACATTTAGGATTATTACAAAGTCCCAAATTCAAATACAACGCCAATCCGTTTATTACAAAGTCAACAATTCAGATACAACGCCAACAGACTTGATGGCTCCTAAAATATTATTACAAAAAAAAAAAAAAAATTAGACTAAAGGTCCACTGTATCTTCTTTCGCATCATCTTCTTCCTCGTCTTGTTACAAACCCTCTAGAGTTATCCCCAGTGCCTTGTAATGGTTCCACTTGTCATGGTTGGTCATTTTGTTGCACAGTGCACACCTTCTTAGTTTTTTAGGTTGAGTTGCTTGTTCAATAGAGCTCTTCATCTGTGTAGATTTCTTGCGGCCTTTCATTTCCGAAATAATTGGATCCAAAGGCCGAATATAATGTCCTCTTCCTCAACCGATGCATCATCTTCTGATCCCTGCGTAGGCTCAGTGTCAACCGCATTGCTGATTGAAGCTACTTCAAACTGGTCGTGATGGGCTCTTGCTGCTCCGCTATCTCGCGGAGATGTTAATATCCGGCTATTGTAGTAACACCCTTTACAAATAAACATTGTCATCAGATGATTATACTGCAACGTCTCTGATTCTTCAAAGTCAATATACGGATGCTCTGGAAAGGCAATGGTACCGTGCAACCTGTTGGCAACCTTAGTCCACCGCGGCAAGACGTATTTGTCGGGGATTGCCTTGATATTGGTTTGGGTGAAAAACCGCGCAATGTGTCTACACAACATGCCGTGGAACTTAAACTTCTTGCAAACACATGTCACCAAATCCGTCTCTGTGTCATGGCTCACCGTATACAAAGTCTATGCACCTTCTCAGGGGCAAGGTTGTTCACCAACGAATAAACCTTGTACTCACGTGTAGACTTTTCTACCACCTTGTTTATACTTTATCGCCCCAATTTTTGCAGCTCCACTTGGTATTGCATGAACATTTCCTTGTATAGACTTTCACACCATTCATCTCCAGTAGCGTCTCAAGCAACCTTCTCCTTTGTTTGTACGTGCTTGCGAAGTCCGTAACCCTTTTGTTTACGAATATCGGTGCAACCACTTTTTGGGTGGATGTGACGAAACTCTTTAACTTTGTAGCTGTACCTACATAATGATCGAACGTGGCATTCATAGGTTCACTCCTGCCCGTCACTTTCATGCCCGCAGAAAAATACCTTCTCGTGAAAATGCCAATCCATTGCTCTTTGAACTTATACAAGTGTTGGAGCCACTCGTGGTCTTGCAATGAGTAATCCCAAACAAGCTTTTCCTACCTCTCTTCAAATTCCTCAATTGTTAATGACTATTTAACATACCCGTCAAAAATCTTGTTTGAAGTCTGGATACTTTACATAAACGTGATGCAGACGTTCAGGGTATTTGTTTCTTATGTGCCAAGTGCACAAGTTGTGTCCAGTATCTGGGAAGACGGTAGCAATAGCCTTCTTCATTGCCAAATTTGATCGGTGATGATAACTTTAGGTGTTTTGTTGATGGCTTCCAGCCACGTCTTAAACAACCATACAAAAACTCTCTCGCTCTCGTCCCTTAACAATGCGAACCCGAACATGATTGAGTGATAATAATGATTAACGCCTGTGAAAGAAGCGAACGACATCGAGTACTTGTTGGTACGGTATGTGGTGTCTAAAGTCACAACATACCCAAAATACTTATAAGCAAGTCTCGAACACCGACGACCCAAACAATTATGGTAACTCGGTGCTCGTCGTCAAGTTTATAATCGTAGGTAAATTGCGGGTCCTCCATCTGCATTCGCTTCAATAGGATTATTGTGGACTGAACATCATTAAGGTCATACGCGGCTCGTCTTTGTGTTCGGACTGCGTTACAAATGTCTGTCCTGCTAAAGTTTAAATTCTGAATTCCCCTAGCATGTTCAGCATGAACATTAACAATATCGGTAGGTCTTATCCACGCATTACTCATTGTGTGAATCAGGCTTCTTGCGATATTACCCATCTTCTTGTGTTGATGCATCTGAATCACCTTGGAAGGGGTTACTAACGGGTGATTGTGTGCCAATTCCAAGCGAGTAATTAGCCAATGATCTTGCTTGGGTTTATGGCTTACGAACATCTTGACCTTGCAATTCATGTGCGCAAAGAAATCCCGTCTTCTCCACGCATATTGTATTTCTTCATCACTATCATCACTACCGACGTGTTTCTCATTTTGCAATGGGTGTTTGCTCCAATGGCACTCGTATAAGCGAGAGCATAATTGTTTTGTTATGGTGCTTGTTCTAGTTGTCTCGATTCTAATGCCAAAACCAACCCTCAATAAATACGCTCGAAAACTTTCTTCGGCTTCTTCCAATGTTCGAAACGTTCGCCCTAGGTACAGATCACTAGCATCTACTGGGGTGTTCGAGCTTGATACGAAATCAGACATTGTGAAACAAAACCTATGTAGAAATAAATTACGCTTAACTATCAGATTGTAACATTTTCAGGCATGAAAATTAAAAAAGGCGTTTCTTGAACATAACAAATGAAAATCACTTTGATGAATAGGCCAATTTAGCATGACAAATATAACAAACATAATCTAAAAAAAAATCGAAATTAACAATTATTAATTTCTTGAACATAACAAATCAAAATAACTTTGACGAATAGACCAATTTAGCACGCCAAATACAACAAACATAATCTAAAAAAAATGCAAATTTAACGATAATTAATTTCTTGAGCATAGAAAATTAGAATTACCTTGATGAATAGCTGATAAATACAACAAATATAATGTAAAAAAAAAATTTATATAAACATCGAAAAAAAATCTTCACCATTTTACCCATAAAAAAACTTCACCATTCACCCACTTACCTTGCTTGAGTGAAGTTTGAAGCTTTGTTACTTGAAGCTAGGAACTTAAAGGGAGCTGAAAATGGAGGCAAGTAGAGCTCAAGAGCTGAAAATGGAAGAAGAGCTGTGAATTACCAAAATTTGGGGTATATTTGTCACGCCGTCCGCCACACTGTCTAGCGGACGGAGTGGGGACAAGATGTGACAATTGTCAGGGTCAAAAAGTTGTCCGCTACACTGTGTACCGGATGGGTAGCAAGGGGTATTTTGGTCAAAAGGACAGTCCGCCACACAGTCTAGCAGATGGGGTTTTTTTTTAAAAAGATCTGGGCCGTCCATCCTTTACGGCCAGATCGCGCTGGCAACTTAGCCTAAGTTGCCAACGCAAGCAACGGCTCAGCCCCTATATATATATATATATATATATATATATGGCCCCTAAGGGGTGAAAGAAAAAAGTCTTCCAAGTCAGCTAGAGAGAAGTCTCTAAAGTCAACCAGCTAAAGTATATTCTCCCAAGCCAAAACTCTTTTAACCCGAAGACACAAATTCTTCAAGTTGGAGGAGACATAATTCAAGTTCAGGCATTCAAGTCGTTCCTTGCGTTAGACATTCAAGCCATTCGTTGCGTCAAACATTCAAGTTGTTCGTCGCATCAAACATTTAAGTTGTTTGTTGCAAAACTCATTGAGTGTTCGTACGAAATCAGTCAATCACCGTTTGATCCGGAAACAAGCTATCAAGCCTTCGATCAAGCGCTAGTCAAGAAAAGAATTAGAGGGCTTTTCTTTGTATAAAGATTTATTCGGAGAATTGTACTTGCTTTTTAAATCAATACAAATTTCATATGTCGCTAATTTTTCTTTCTTATCTTTAGACTCAAAATTTATGTGTACAAATATCTGGCACGCCCGGTAGGACATTCTTTGTCTCTCATCTCTTCTCTGTATAAATAATAAAAAAAGATAATCTCAAATTTGCTAGTCCATTGGCTCTGAAGTTCGACACCTCAAAGATAACTCGCTATAAGGTAGCCGACTCAAAAGTTCCATCTGCTCTCAATTTTGAAGATCCAAGCATGGGCGTGGCGACTCGTAGCCAAGCAAAAGCCAAAGCTTAAGCAAGTTTGCAAGGGGCATCCTCGCTCAAAGAGAATTTTGCTCTTCGACACCAAAGGTCAAGAAAGACTCGTGGTTCAACTCCGTCGAAGGTAAAAGATGACATTCTTAATTCTGTTCAGGTTGTTCTATCGCACATAGCCATGTTCGAAGAATCCACCTCAAGCGCTATGATTCCGTCTATTCATAAGGATGATGAAGAAGACACTTCTTCAAGTGGCGGATCTGTGCCAACTTCTTCTACCAAATCCCCAAAGGTCAAGATTGCCTCGCCGTAGTCCACTAGCTCTAACGCTACTTTCTCTGGCACCATGCCTTCCATGATAACGAATGCTCAGACGCTTGAGGAGTAAGTGCGAGCCTAGAAAAAGCATTTCAGTTACTCATAAAACTGTCCAAGATCGTGATGCTCAAATTGTCACATTCCTTAGTAAGTTGGAGGGTAAGAAAGATACAGAGACAATCAATGCCCACAAGGGTAAGAACAAAGATGCCCCATAAGGAGAGAAAAACAAAGCCAATGATGGTAAGAACAAAGAAGTCTCGGAAGGAGAAGATTCCAACAAGAAAACAGAACTAAAAAATGGTTTTCAACTCATGTCTGAAGGTTTTATTCCTATTGACCAGCTGAGGGAGTTCATCATGGGTACCATCAAGGATAAATTTGAAGGGCCTACAAAGTCTTCCCTTACTTATGCCAAACCGTATACCCAAAACATCGATCTTCTAAGGATGCCTACTGGTTATCAGCCGCCAAAGTTCCAACAGTTTGACGGTAAAGGCAACCCCAAACAACATATTACTCACTTTGTGGAAACATGTAACAATGTTTGGACTTATAGAGATCATCTTGTTAAACAATATTTTAGAACCTTGAAGGGTAACGCGTTTGACTAGTACATCGATCTTCAGCCTAACTCGATCAACATTTGGGAATACTTAGAGCAAGAATTTCTCAATCTCTATTACAATACTCGTCGCATAGTCAGTATGATCGACCTTAGAAATTCACTCCAATGGAAAGATGCGCCAGTTATCGACTACATGAACCGATGAAGAAATCTCAGTCTCAATTACAAGGATCGCCTAAGTGAGTCTTTTGCTATCCAGATGTAAATTAAAGGGATGTAGAGGGGACTACAATATATCTTTTAGGGAATGCAACCGAAATTTTTTGAGGATCTTGCGATCAACGCTTATGACATGGAGCTCAGCATTGCTTCACATGGAAACCAAGGTCTGTCAATTCAGGACTTCCACAAGAGCAAGGGAAAACAAGACACTCAAAGCAAACCTTTTTCGATCAAATCTGACGGCAAAGAGTCCATGGTTGTGAATAGTGGGCCAATTTAAAACTCTACCAAGAGTAAGAAGACATAAATAGACAAAGGAAGTGTTCCTCAAGAGAAGAGAAGGAATAAATTTTCTTTAAAGGAATGCAAGATAAGGAGTACCCATTTCTTCATTCAGATGTTCCTGGCATGCTCGATGATCTACTTAGTATGAAGCTAATTGATTTGTTGGAAATGAAGTGACCGGAACAGGCCGATTGGATTAATGACCCTAATTATTGCAAATTCCATCGATTAACCGGCCACCCCGTTGAGAAGTGCTTTCTCCTAAAAGACAAGATCATGGAATTGGCACATCGAGGAAAGGTTATCCTCTAGGAAGACAAGGCTTCTGCAAATCAGACTTCTGTGGCCTTTGGCTCTACTCACTCCCCCTATTCCAACTGAGCCCACTGTACCGTAGAAAGAATGTACAAATTTGTCTGTAGTTTTTCCATAAACCATCCAGTTTGGTTCACTCGATCAAGTTGAATTCAAGATAGCAAATTCACAATCAACTTAGGTGATCATTCCTCCTGATCTATCTATTGTAACTTCCATGCATGGGAGCATTGACTCAACAACCTCAAACTCTGCTATCAACATTTTACCTCTCAAAGTAACGAAGGAACTTGGAATTTTGATTGATGATATTGGAAGTGCCAGCCTCATGATTCAAGGGTTCAACTACGAAGGCCAGAAAACTGTTGGCGTAATAAGGTTAGAGCTGCTAATTGAAATTATGGCTTCGAGTGCTTTATTCCATGTGACATATGCGAGGACCTCCTAAAACGTGATTTTGGAACGACCAAGGCGACACGATAATGAGGATGAGGAACAAATGTCCAACAGAAGTAACTGCACAGAAAGTAGGTGTTAATGAGACTCTGAACAAACTTCATATCTTGAAAAAATAAAGGAGAAAGTCAGCCTTACAGATGCACTCCCAGCAGACATCATACAACACATATTTTAAAAGGTTGGGGAAAAATCAATTGAAGACTATTGTACTGCTAGGATGTGTTCTCACGAAATAGAACAACTATCAAAGGATCCAATTGTGATTCGTTCTCTCCCTTTGGATATGGTCCCCTTGCACAATCGATACACTGATAGTCTTGGAGCAAGATACTTTCTACAAGTCCGCGTTAACAAAGAAAATGCACACGCACTCTTCCATGAAGGTTTTATGGCCTATTTTCATTAATGGTTATGCTGCACATAGATGGTAACTGTTACAAAGAGCAGTCCAGAAAAACCATTTGGGTGCCAAATATATATGTGCCATTGATCACCTGGACTTGTGTGCCTACACTATCAACTTATCAATGGGGGTTTGACACTATAATGACTATCTTGCGATGCTCTGAAATGAAAAGAAGACTTGCGCGTTGGAGGAAAAAATGTCAAGTAAATATGTTGGTACTGCATCAGCACATTATCATTCCTTCCCCTCAATCCAGAAAGACTTTGGTATAAGAAAGAAAAAGCTCACTAAGACACTAAGCTTATCCCGGACACACAAGAAAGTGAATTTGCATACGAAGAATGCACCTTATGCTACCATTTGGTGAGGTTATGCCTCTTGAAGTGAGTAAGAAATCTTGTTCGTCAATTTTTCTTGCTTAGAGAAGCGCAAAAAAAAAAAAAAAAGATGCCCGCTAGGCTGAAAACCATGAAAATGGTGGTTTAAGCAAACGTTAGGGTGCAAAAAGAAAAACAAATGTCAACTAGGTTGAAAACCCTGAAAAGGGCTGTCTAGACAAAAGTTAGGGCACCAAAAAATGAAAATAAAAATGAACTGCGTTTGATTTGATCCCTTCGGGATATGTAGGCAACTTAGACCTAAATTCTAAGTTAAGTCATAAATAAAAAAAAAAGAGAAAAAAAAACCCTTTCCAGAACTACGTCAACTTGATCCCTTCGGCATACGTAGGCAGCTTAGACCTAAATTCTATTCTAAGTTTAGTCATAACAAAAAAAAAAGGAGTCCTTTTGGCGTGAAGGCTACTATTTGAAAGTAATGCTACTTTGATTTTCATTCAAACTAAGGCAAAATACTTGCTCTCAAGGTCTGATTACGTAAGATAAAAGGAAAGCGGAAAGTTTCTAAACATGACATTAAATCATGGAATGAGGTTGAATTCTCCTAGTTCCCTTCTACTATCTTCAAGAAGCGCTTTTATCTTTTCCAAAGTTTGTGTGTCTTCATCAGTGTTGTTAAAGGCGCATGCGCACCTAAGGCGCAAAAGGTCCCTGGAGCCTAGGCGCAAGGCGCAGGCGCGCGCCTTTTCGAAGCGAGGCGCAATATTAAAATAAATAAATAATAATAATAATAATACACAAAAATAATAAATTATGTAAAAAAAAAAAACATTACAATTAACAAACTTTCAAAGGAGTATGATAAATGGAGTAAAAAAAAGGAGTAAAAGGAGTAAAAAAAAAAAGAGAATAAGATAAAAGGAGTAAGTAAAAAAAAAGAGAAGAGGAAGAGAAGTCAGGAAGAGGGAAAGAGATAGGACAGCCGGCCCTAATTGGGCAGCGCCGCTCCCGTCTCCGATTGCTCCACGGCCGGCCACTCTCCATCGCCGGCGATTAACTCCGGCCACGGGTAAGCCGACCACCACCGCGACCCTCCAAAAAATTCAACCGCCACCACCAAGTCGTCGTGGATCGCCATCACCGGCGCCAACTCCGGTTGGCAGCCCCATCGCCGACCAACTCACAGCAGCCCCATCCCCGGCGAACAACTCCAGCTGCCCCTTCACCGAGCCTCCGCGACCGCCGCGCCACTTCCACCCCCGTACGAGATTTATCACCGGTCAGCCCCTTATTTCCGGCTGAATCGAGCAGGCGAAGTTAAAGAAAGAATAATACGATCCCAGAAGACAGACACAGTAATATCCAGAAGTCTGTAGAGTAGACCGATGGATTCCCCACCAGTTACAGTACAAACGAATATCTTTGTATTCTCACACATTGGAAAAGCAAGTCTGATCATCGATGCCTGAACGACCTTCAAAGAGCAAAAGCGGAGAACAAAAAGAACAAAGGCGATGCTTCCCTTCAATTGGAGCAGCCATAGTTATTAAAGACGCAGGCGTACCTAAGGCGCAAAGGGGCCCTAAAGCCTAGGCGCAAGGCGCAGGTGCGCACCTTTTCAAAGTGAGGTGCAAAATAAAAATAAATACCACTTATTGCATTAGACCAATAAAGTTGTGTTCAAAAATCCTGAACATGGCAATTTAACGAATTTTTAAAACTAGACAAAGTTTCAAACGCAATTAGAAATAGTTAATCCTCAATGAATTCGACAATGTCATCCTCGTCATCAGTGAGGGCTAAGACAATAGTGCTTTCTTAAAAAAGGAATCATAGGCTCCAAGTCTGGTAGAGATTCCTCCTCAATTTCATCTTCTTTGGCAACAAGGTGAAGTGAAGGAATAGATTTAATTGAATGAGAGAAACAATTGGCGACATGGTGCTAGTATAATGAACAATAAGAAGAGAATCGGTCGATTAAGGATCTGATGTTTTAGTTTTTTTTTGTAGTTTATTTATTGATTTATTCTGTTATGAAACAAAGAACCAAAGACAATGAACGGTTGAGATAATGCCACTATGTAATAAAAAACTAGGATTTTTTGCCTTTTTTTTGGGCCTCCTGCACCGCCTTGCGCCTAGGCGCGCGCCTTTTTGAAGGGACTGCGCCTAGCCTTAGGGAAGGCGCACACCCAGCACCCTGTGCCTTGTTGCGCCTTTGATAACACTGGGAAGAGCTATCAGCCGCATGTAATCTAAGAGCCATATCTACAAAAGCAAGGGGCTACCACTAAATGCAAGGTTTGGGTCTTCATGCATGTTGTAATGCCATTTATGGTCTCCGCTACAACTACCGGAATCAGTGTTTTTCCTATCATAAACACCTGGATTAGAACCTCAGGCAGTCTCATATCAGCAACACCCAGGGCCAATAACAGTGAAATATTCGGTCACCAGACAAATGCCAGAGCCTGCATCCGACCACATGCATACCACAGATGAAACATCCCGGAATTTTTTGGAATGTTAAACGATCACTACTTAAGGACATACAAACGTCGATTCAAATAACCAAGTTTAACACTTAGTTGAGAGCTTCTAATCAATACACTTCCTCAAATTACTAATACATATGGTGGTAAACAAAGATATTTAAGTTTTCTACAGAGCAAGCTAAACAGAATCTTACCCACGCAGGAGTTCTAATGTTCAATACTAACTTAAATCAATGTTCCTTGCTCAGTTCTAATCCTTACTCAAGCACTTAATACTGGTTATCACCTGCAGAAAGGAAATCAAAGGAGAGTGAGCTTTGGAGAGCCCAGTAAGGTCGATCAAAGATTTATACAACAAAAATGATTCGGACGATTTTACATTTAAACCAAATAACAACTTTTAAAATGGAGAAATAGAATTATTCAAATGTTTTTTTATAGAAAACAAATGATAATTTTAAAAGGTTTTTCAAATAAAACCACAGCCTTTCAATATAAACATAGGGATGACTAGACCTGGCAAACGGGTAAACCCGCCGGGTACAGGTAATACCCGGCCGGGTCCGGGCAAAAACGGTCCGGGTAAAAATTACCTGGCTTTTTACGGGTAGTAATTTCTGGCACCCGTACCCTACCCGGCTAATTCGGGTAAACCCGCGGGTAAACGGGTATATTCTAGAATTTATTTTAAATTTTCAGTAACCAGTTTTTATATATTCATAGTTCACATATTTTTTAATTTTCCTATTTTATTACTAGCATATTACATGTTTTTTTGGGTTAAGAGCCATATTTTTTTTTTGGTGGAAGGAAAATCGGAATAACTGGTATTCATTCGCATAATCAGGAGCCTCAAATTGGATTAAACACTGCAAAATCAACAATAACAATAATATTATGCTTAATCTCACAACAAAATCCTACAGATAAGCTAAAAGCAACCAGAAGACATCTAAGCAAGGCCGTCGGCAATAACGGCGGATCTGATCTGTGGTCTTGAGGGAAGAAAGATGGCGGAGGTTTTGGATCTGAGGTGGATGGTGGTGAGGGACGGCGTGGGGACGGTAGATCTGCGGTGGCCATTTTGGCTGGTCGAAAGGGAGAAATGGACTACGATCGAACGGAGGCTTTACCGTTTTGGATCTCCGACGGACAGTCAAATCGAACGGAGTTATGGTGTAGATCTGCGGCGGACGGTGGAATAGGACGTCGTGCATGGTGGATCTGCGGTGGCCGTGCTGTCCCCGTCGTGTGTGAACGATGGCTCTCGGTGGCCTTGAGGACTATCGTGTGGACTTGGTGTGTGGAGTCTGTGGAATGGACGAGGGACGGGAGGGGAGAGAGAGAGAGAGATAGAGAAAGAGAGAAGTGGAGACGGCTAGAACCGGAAGACGAGAGGCGAAGGATGTAATGAAACATCAAAACCCTAGGAGCTTTATATATGCAAGAGTATGCGGGCAAATCCGGGTAAACTGTATCCGACCCGGACCAACCCGAAAATTACGGGTCGATCCGGGTACAGGTCTAATTTCAGCGGGTAGCCAGTTTTAATACACGTACCCGGGGTTTTTACACGGGTTCGGGTAGACCCCCGGGTACGGGCCGAATTTTGCCAGTCTAGGGATGACTATCATCTCAGTCCCTTAAGTCAATAATCATTTCAAAATACTTCAAGTGCAATAAAACAATAAAACACAAACATGAAACATTGAGCATGAGAAGAGTGCTGTAGCAAAGCCACCCCGGCAGTGCTCGATACGCTTTACATATGCATATGTACACTGACTAGTCCATCTAGGTACTAGTTTAACCCAACCAATAGACCATCCTTATAACTCCAACAATACAGACCATCCTTACAACTCTCAGGTTTACTAACTCATGTCAATATTCAAGGAATTTAAACACAATTCAAAATGTTTTATAATGATTGAATTAAATAAACATATGAGAATAACGAATTTCAAACGATCGCTATCAGGCTCAAATTAGGGTTTCATGGACGGTTTCAAAATATCTTTTATATCAAGCATAAAATCGGATCAATGTAGTTCATAAATTTGTCATAATAAAACATTTGAAATCAAAATGATGAAGTCGGGTTCAGATAGAATTCCTTACCTCGGTCCAAGCTATAGAATGCTACGCAACCTCAATCAAGATTCTTTGAATAAACCTAGATCGGCAATCCATATGTTAGAACACAACCTATACTACAATACTATAAACCTAATATCAACTACCCACCACGTGCTCACTTCTAACTCCGAAATTGCACAACTCAACGCGGTCCCGAACACGGCTAACCTAACTAAGAACCCTGTACGCTCTTTAATGTGTAACGATATCTCAAAATTCATAATAAATTACAGTAAAACACTTTTATTGCTTAAAACATTATAAAAATTTTAAACATTAATTTTCTAAAATTTTGAATATTTTCGAATTAAAATAATTTCTTTAAATGCAAGAAAAACCCATAAATAGCCATAATTACTTCTAGGAAAAAATAAAGTCCCATAATTTTTTTAAAAGATTTTAAATATGTATAAAAATTATAGAAATTTAAATCAGAAATTAAAAGGTATTAAAACTATTTTTAAATTATTCGCTTTGCTAAAACCAATGCGATACGGAAACCAAAGCAAATCAACTCCAAAAATCATCAAATTTAAAATGAGTTTTATTTATACCAAAAAAACATTACTCCAATATTTCCAGAACATTTTCAAGAGTTTAATTGCTCAAAAAGAATTTTACAAATATGAAATTACAGAAAATACTAAAAATACATACGATTTTAGAAAATCGTAAAATTTTACCAAAAATTTTAATATAGCCTAAGGTATTTTATTATTGAATTTCACATGCTAATGATCACCGTACAGTATATAATGCACGCGCCAAACTTAACGCGAACTTAAACCCGATCCACACTTCCCTTCATGTTCACTGCACTCAACCTCTATCTCACTCACTGACCCTCACAGCTTACGAGCCTCACATACACACATTTCTTCACTCAACACACACAGCTATACACACACATCTACACTTATATACACCCATCACACACTATATACCCACACACACATTCATTCACTCAAGCACCCATGCGCACATATATACATTGCACACTCACCCCCATTACCTCCACAACACCCACAAATGTATATAGATATACATCTACCAGGCCCACTGCCGTGAGGCAGTGGGTCTCTCCCTCCCCTTCTTCTTCTTTTTCATTTTATACTTCACACAACTATATGTAAAGACACGTATACACACATTACTCACGCACACAACACACACAAACACACCACACTACTGGGTATACTGCCTTATGGCAGTACCCTCTACTCACAAAGTCACCCCACTTATATAAACACACACACTAGAACACTCACACACTCACATAGCAGCTGCACAACCCTTCTTTTCCACTCCCAAACACTATGCATATACGCACCTTTCGCACATCTTCTTCCCTTCTTTTCAAGTTCCATTTTAGACATGCACAAGGCACCAAGCTTCCCTCACAAAGCACACAGCACACACTCTCATGGCACACTCAAAACACCATATTTTCCCACCTTCTCTCATCCGTTTTTCATAAACCCACAAACACACACAATAAACTCACTGATGCACACACCATTTTCTGTACGCACACAGGTTCACTCACCTTCATTTCACACTCACATTCCACTCCATTAACACACCTATATGCCAAAAAAACACGTAGTACACTCACACACAACACATCTGCAACTAACACCCACACCATACCCTGCAACACACGGCAGCCCATGGCTGATGTAACCACCACACCCATAATTCACACGATCCACGACAGCCTTTTCTCCCTCACACCTTAAATTCGACTAAAAAGTGCATTGCTCTTAAAGCTTCATCAACAACGAATCAATCTTCATGTGCGGAGGAGAAATACTTGAATAACAAAGAGATTGATATACTTGCAAAGGAATTTAATGAGTATCTCAAAATGAAGAAAGATGGAAACTTGCACAAGAGCAAGAACGAGTCAAGTATGGAGAGTACCTCAAGGGAGAATAAGAAGAAGAACGAGGCAAGAAAGAAGCACTCCATAAAGACATCAATTAAAGCCATTATTTGGAGCGATAATGACTCAAGTGGAGATGAATGTGGTGATTTCGATGATAGAGATTCAAATATATGCTTCATGGCTCAAAAAGAAGATGAGGTAAATTCTTCATATAGTGATAGTGATAGCAATTTTTCCAATGATGATATTTATGATGCTTACGCTCTTTTATATGAAGAATCCATGAAATTAGCCAAGAAAAATTGTGCTTTGAAAAAACAAGTGCGTGCGATTTCAAAAGAGCTAGATGACTTAAAAAGTGAAAATAATGAGTTGCATGCCAAGAATGAATGTATATCTAGCCACTTATATGTAGAGCATGTGAATAATGATTTGGTTGAATTAATTGCTAACACTCCTAGCTCAAAACAAATCTCTTGCAAAACTTTGGCTCTAGAAAACAAAATGAAGATTTAAAACTTGAGATTTGTGATTTGAAAAGATGCCTTGAAAAATTTGTTGATGGTAAAAACAACTTGGATGTCATGCTTGGACACCAAAGAGTTGGCCTAAACAAAGGCGGTGTTGGATTAGATCCCCTCACCTTGCCTCCTAAAGTTTTTCAACAACAAGCTAGGTTAAATGTTCCTCCAAGACAACCAAAGAACTATTGCACACCATTTACACATTGTGGTTGGTGCAACAAGAAAGGACATATGACTAGTTATTGTCCTTGTAGAATTGTTTATGTTGGATGTGTAAAGAAAATGTGGGTTGTTAAAGAGTTTCTTAATGTTGCTAAGACTAACACTCATGGACCCAAGAAAATGTGGGTACCAAAAGTTAGACCTAAATTGTAATTGTAGGTTGTTCAAGGTAAAGGCAAATAGCAACAAGGAGAAGGCTCCAAGAAAATTTTGAGAAGGAGGAGCAAAAAGCTAAATCTTAAGGGGGAGTAAGCATTCCGAGATTGGACATGCTACTTCAAATGAGGAGAGCCTCAAAGCTTGTCAAGAACATGGACTTCAAGAATGATCACTCATGAGGGTAAAACTTAATGATCTTCTCAACATTGTGCTATGTGCTAAACTTATATGTTATCAAGTATGCTTAAATTGTCAAAACTATAAAATAACTTGCTTGTTGAGAATTCATGCGAAATATGGTCTAAATTATGAGTCCTTGATTGTTTACTTCTCTATGTTATAATCTCGGATACCTATATGATTTAGATGACAATGTATGGTCCTCTTGCACTTATATTGGAAATATTGTTCATTGATGACCATCATTTGCTTTGTGGAAATTCCATGTTGAAATTATGTCGTCTTAATGCTTCTCAATGCCATTCCTACACACACACCTTTTGGTAATGCCAAAAAGAGAGCATGACTCGGTTAGACATTTAGTTGTGTTTGTTTGATATTCTTGGCATGCATTGATTGAGGGGGAGCATACATTATGATGGAATATGCATAAGATAACTTGATAGGGGAGCTTACATGCTTGAATCATATACTATCTTGTTACTCTTGAAATATGCATGAAGTAGATGAGATTATTGAGCTACTTTGAATATCTTTCTTTGGATCATGAAGGAACTCTTGATGTCATCAGTATGAGTTCATGAATTATATGCACTTCACGCCATTATCTTGCTTATAACTATCTCTTCACACATGCATACCCTTGTCTCTTTGTTGATGACAAAGGGGGAGAAATAATCTTGATTCTATATGATATGTGATTGTGTGTTTTGAGAGAACATTAGATGAAGAGCATATCTTGTTTTAGCGAGGGAAGCTAGCTACAAGCTTAATTGCTATATGAGATAAATTGACATATCTTGAGTATACAAGCAATGATTGAGTGTTCTATGTGAGATTGTTGTGCTTAATTGACTATCATATGATACATCTTACCCTATATAGAATCAATGTTTGTCATCATAAAAAAGAGGGAGATTGTTAGCCCTATGGTTGGATAACCTAGGCTTACATCTTGTTTTGATGATAACTACACATTCATTATGTTCTAATGTGTGCTTTGAGTGTATTCTTAGTAGGTATATACATGCACACTCATGAAGACACATTTGAGAAGTTGGATAGATGGATTAAAGCCAAAGGAGATTAAAAGCTATAGTGGACATGCTATGGAAGCTTCATCAAGTCCAATGTCAAAGAGCAAGAAAGAATGCATAGGCTAAGTTATTATTGATTGATCTTTTCACTTATGTAACTAGCCTTGGTTTGATGCTTGGATTGATGACTATGACCTAAAAAGACCTTAGGACACCTTGTACATTGCATGTGAGTTCATAATCATTCACACAAGCGTGGTTCTTGAAAATAAGTGAACTTTGGAGCTTACTCAGATTTTCTCAAAAATGTTTTTGGTGCTAATATTTTCATATCTTGATAAAAAATTTCATTAGCTTTTCAACTCAAAAAACGGAACCTCAATCCGATTTTTCTAGAGAAAGTTATGCTCAAAATAGGAAAGGGGGTTCCGTGAGGCAGCCGTTAGGCAGTAGGGTATTATAGTCGACTGTAATTGAATACAGTCGACTGCATTCCAATGCAGTCGACTGCATTGGTCAAAATTCAGTTCCAACGACTATTTTCGAGGACAAAACTCCAACGGCTATTTTAGAGGGATTACAGTCGACTGCATTGGGTTACAGTCGACTGCAATGGCAGTTTTGCCCACTTTATGCCTAACGGCTATATTTGATCTCTTCTCTATATAAATGATTTGGGGCTTCATCATACACCATGGAAACCACATTCTAAGCCTTCATTCATTAGAGAAACATCAAGGCTCATAGATTAAACTTTTCTCTCTTCATCTTCATGATTTTACATCATTAAAGAGAGCATCTTTGTGAGCAATTCTTTGATTGAGAGTGAGCATCCTTCAAGTCATCAATTCTCTCATCTCTCTATTGCACTAGAGATTCATTTGTACTCATTTCCTTTCAAGAGGGTTTCTTTGTACACATTTGATCTTTGTAAAAGGATTGTGATCAAGGCTTGGGTTTGTCAAGTCTTGGGTGAGCTTTGTGGATTCAAGGCTTGTGCTTGGTGTGGGGATATCACCAAGTGTTGTAAGGGTTTTGATCTTGACCCGGAAGAAGATTGTTGCTAGTGGATTCTAGTGCTCTTGCAAGGGACTTCCTTGAAGAGGTGGATGTAGGCTTGAGGGTATATCAAGCCGAACCATTTAAATCTCCTTGTCAAGTATCTCTAACTCAATCTCTTTACTTATTGCTCTTTAATTGTTTGAGATTGTTTAGTTAGCATCTTCATTGAAGTATTACTTGGTTTGTTTGATTTATGATTGTGCTTAGTTTAAATTCCCCATTATATTTCAAAAACCCTATTCACCCCCCTCTAGGGTTGTTTTATTGGTTTCATTGGGTTTCAGCTTTCTCGAAGCATAAGCCACAACTTCGCCATCTTGCATCAAAACACAGCCTAGTCCTTCCTTTAAAGCGTCGCTGTACACCACAAAATTATTAGTTCCACTAGGCAAAGTCAAAATTAGAGTTGTAGTTAATCTCATTTTTAACTCCTGAAAACTCGCCTCACACTTATTAGTCCACTGATACGCCACTTCCTTCCAAGTTAATGTGGACAACGGTGTGGCTATCCTTAAAAAATCTTGTACAAATCGACGATAATACCCAGCCAATCTCAAGAAACTTCTAGTTTTTGGAACATTCTTTAGCGCTTGCTAGTTCAAAACAGCTTCTATTTTAGACAGGTCAACAGTCACCCCTGCTTCAGACACTATATGACCTAAGAAGGCCACTTGCTTTAACCAAAATTCATATTTGCTGAACTTAGAATACAATTGCTTATCCCGTAGTACTTGCAGTACAATCCTCAAATGACGCTCAAGCTCCTCTGTACTTTTCGAATAGACCAAATATCATCGATAAAAATTACTACAAATTGATCTAAAAATTCCTTAAAAATTCGATGCATTAAGTCCATGAAGGTTGCAGGAGTATTCGTCAATCCAAACGGCATGACAACAAATTCATAATGTCCATACCTCGTACGGAAAGCCGTCTTTGGAATATCTTCCTCTTTTATCCTCAACTAATGGTATCCAGATCTCAAGTCTAACTTAGAAAAAATCACTGCCCCTTGTAACTGATCAAACAAATCATCTATATGAGATAGTGGATACTTTTGTTCAACTGCTAGTAATCCATGCACAAACTCATTGTATGATCTTTCTTTTTAACAAATAAACCTGGGGCTCCCCATGGTGATACACTAGGTCGAATAAACCCCTTATCCAGTAATTCTTGTAACTGCAACTTCAACTCCCTCAATTCGGCCGGAGCTATCCTATACGGTGCTTTTGAAATTGGGCTGTTCCCGACAACAATTCTATCACAAATTCCATTTCCCACTCAACCGGTAATGTTGTTACGTCCTCAGGGAATACATCCACAAATTCCTTTACTATAGCTACATCTTCTATTTTAACTTTTTCCTTCTGCTTATCCACTATATAAGCTAAATATCCCATACAACCTTTAGAGAGTAATTTCTCTACTTGAATAGCTGAAATAATATTCATACCCCCATCCTTTCTACCTTGGAACTCACATAATTCTCCATCAAATGTAGTAAATGTCACAACCTTTTGAAAACAATCTATTGATACCCGATTAGGTAACAACCAATCCATCCCCAACAATACATGAAATCCTCTCATAGGCAAAACAATAAAGTCAACATGTACCGTATGCGCACTCACAATCATTGCACACGATTTATATAGCAGATTAACTGGAGTACTTTATCCTAGAGGAGTACTAACTTCCAACACATATGGTAGCAACTCAGGTTCTCGAGGTAACATGAGCACCATATATGATGAAATGAATGAATGGGTAGAACTAGGATCAAATAGTACTCTAGCAACACATTGAAAAATAGTGAGTGCACCTTCAATAACTTCGCTAGTATCTTGAACCTCCTGAGATTCCAATGCATATGCTCGTCCTTGCACTCTTGGCTTCTCAGCATTGCCTTGCAGATTCCCTCTACCCTGGTTATCTTAAGGCACAATTTGATTTACAGAATAAGGGCAATTTCTCCTAATATGTCCACGCTGAGCACACCTAATACACAAACCCATCTTTCTGCAACATTCAGTCTCTATATGTCCAGTCCAATTACAATATGTACATCGCTCTCCAATTCTTGCCTGCTTTGACAGTTGCATGTTTGATATCTCAGTCTGATTTCTCCTTTTATTATTGTCACCAAGGGATGATGCTACAAAACTGGCTTGACTACCAGTATAACCATTCATTTGATTACCTCAACCTCTTCCCAGACCATTTCCATCAAAATTATGATTTCTTTTTTGTAAAGCCTTTTGAAAATTTCCTTGCCAAGTATTCCCTTAACCCCTTCCAACAGGGTTCACATTCCCACTGTTATGGTTTCTCTGTCCACCGTATGATGATGCTCTAAATGGTTATGTATCAACATTCTTTTGCTCTTCCAAATCATTCTCAATAGCCAATGCTCTGTCAACAACTGCCATATAAGTTTGTAACTGCAAAGGGATCAACTTATCCTGAAGATCCTTATTCAAACCTTTAACAAACTTTTTTACTTTTCTTCTTCAGTATCCACCAGATATGGACAAAATCTGGCTAGATCAGTAAACTATGATTCATAAACTAATACCGACATATTTCGTTGTTCAAACTTTATAAAATTTACTTATCTCTTCTCTTGGGTCACCGCTGAAATGTACTTATTAGTGGCTCCCTTTTAAAGTTTTTTTAAGTCGACTGGACTCCTTCCCGCTTCCATTTCATAGATAACAGTTTTCACCATATTTTTGCACTAACGTCTAGCATAAATCTTGTATACTCCAATCTCTGAGAATTCAGAATCCTAGCAGTATCAAGAATTTTCTCCACTCTAGCTAACCATTCATCGGCTAACGTTGGGTTAGGCTTCCTAAAAATGGATTCGTTATTAGTTAAACAAACTTATCAAGGGTAAGACATCCATCTCCCAACACCTGAGTAGTATTAAACATCTCATGGGGTTGCTCGACTTGTTGAGCACCTCTAACATTAGCTTCATTCACTACTTCTTGCACATTTGTATTTACAGAGGGCTTTTCACCCATTTGTCTCATTTTGTCTACAACTTGCTGGAGTATCTGACAAGCCTCCAGTAATCCACTATTAGTCACATGATTGTCATTTCCAGTGGAGTGCTCTTCTACATTTACATGTGGGTTGTGTCCACCCTGACCTTCAGCATTAAACTTAGGATTATTCCTTCTTTGAGCTCTTTCATCAGCCATTTCTCTATTATTTCATTGTTTTTGCGCTCTGCGCTCTCGTTCCATTGTAGGCCAACACACAAAACTCCGTATAAGTATCCCCACATAATATGCAATATTCAATAATCATTAACCACACAAGGCCATACGATCTTATCCCAGCCTTTAACCACGCTCTGATACCACAACTGTAACGCCCCAACTTAGGGTTATCTCAACTCGGCTGGAGTATTACGACACATCAGCTAATCACATCATATTGATAATACAAGTCATTCTAACTCACTTGGTAATTAAACCATACCATAAAACGTTAAAGAGTTTGCTTTTACAAAAGACACCTATCCAGCTCTCTGTGAGATCTCAGAGTTGACATACTGTTCTATTCAAGTACAACATAATTCACAAATGAACAAGTGTTCCCTTGCCCGTCTTCTCACCGTGCCTCACACCTTCTCCTTGTCTTTTGAGGGACCGACTCATTGATTTAAATTATTATTATGGGAAAACCCAGTCAGTCCACTGGCTCAATAAGATAATCAAAGACATTTAATGTAACTTTCAACTCAAGATTATTAATAATGCATGTTATTGTAATTCAATCACATTAAGCATTTCTACATGTGCACATTACACATATCAAATGTTCACACTTAGTTGAGCATTTCAAGAGTTTACTATTCCCGAATTTAGTCACATCAGTAGACCACCCTTATGTCACCACACTCAAGATATAAGATCACAATGTTTGCCCCGGCCAAAGGCAAAGTAACCGAAAATAATTGAATACCGATAATGCCTCGGGTAGCAGTCAGAGATACAATTGTTCGGCTCATACGGTGCACCGCTACTCAAACACAATCAAATCAATCCCCAATCATTTAGACGAGGTAACATAATAATCATCAACAATATATCAACTATCCCTTATAATGAAAGGATTTAACATGCTCTTGTGCAAGAAAACAGATCATTTCATACATGTAGTTATTGTAATCTTCATTTACTTGCACCATCAAACTTAGCTATCAAATATTTAGTCACTTTCATCATGTAACATCATCTTCATAACATCTTGAACATGTAATATAATCATTTATATTCAGCAAATGAGCTTCTATTATAGTACTTAACAGACATGTCCAAAACCATATTCTAACCATATCTAGTTTGACATAATTTCATAATTCACATGTACCATATCCTATTTCACGTCCTCCATAATCTCCAATATGTTAACCATGACAAGATTCACTTATTAACAAGTCTCTAACAATTATTCAAAAGTTTGACAAAGAATTCATACTAAAAGAATTACGCTAACATAGCATATATCCATATTCATGTCTTAAAAGCCCATTAAAAAGTTTCAACTATCTTACTTTAAAGAAGAGATGAAAGAACCAAATTTTCAGATTTGAAACACTTTCAAAATACTCCTCAAAACACTGTTTAAAGCTCACATAAACTTTCCAAATCAGCTGCTTAAAGTTCCTTTTTAAAAAACAAGCCTTATTTCTAGATTTTGTAAGGTTTTTGGTTAATTTCTTGAAATTTTCTCTCAAAAAAGAGGTAAGAAAATTTAAGCATGTCAATTAGGTATTTTAACTCAAATTAGAAGCAAGTAGAAGGTGTCAAGTGGAGGTGAAGAGGTGGAGAAGTCAAGCACGGCGAGGCTTTAAGCACGAGGTGACAAGTTACGGTTGTGCCACCTAGCAAGCACGGCAAGCACGAGGTTGGCACATCACAAGCACGAGGTGGCACAATTCTGTGCAAAAAAAAAAACACACACACACATACACACAAACAATTCGCAGTCAGTCCGGTCAATAACCTGTTAGTCCTAGTTAGAGTTTTTACCATTTTTTTTTGTTTCCAATTATTCTAAAAATATTTTTCATCATTCCAAGTGATCATTTAATTTTTTTAAACATCAAAGACTCTTCTCCGTTTCTTGCCCTTCTCTCACCTTCATAGACAATTTACTCAATTCAAGGTATTTAACATTTAAACATACATTCAGATATGTTATCATGCATAGTTCATCATAACCATCAGCATATGAAATGTTGGGTTCTCACATCCTTGTATCACCCCCGATACATACCATCCTTGTAACTCCTTAATACACTAACTCATGCCAATAAACAGAATGCAATAATCGATCACGCAACGAACCGATGCCTAACGAGAAATAAATCCCGAGCACCGATAAGGATTTCCAATAAACGTGTAAGGTTCAAAACAAAGTATTAAAAGCAAATGATGCATTCTCAAAAAAATTATAACTGAGTCTAAAGAAAATTCGATAACAATTCAGAATTTTTTTTATTAGAACAATTAGATGAAATTGAGTTTTGAATAGAAATCTCTTACCTCAATCATCCAAGATATGCGCTCGCTGCTATTCAACCTCGTTCAAAACCTCAAATGAACCTAAATTGGCCATTTAATAATTAGAATACAATCGAGCCTCTTCACACTACAAATCTTATGCTAAAGACTCACTCCAACACTCTCAACCTAAACCAAAACGAAACAGATCCCTCGGACGATGACCCCTCACTTTCTATAAGGCATTAAGACACCCCAAAAATTCATAATAAATATTTGTAAAGTACTTTATAGCTTAAATAGCATAACAAGTTACAATATGAATTTTTTGAATTCGCGAATATTTTTGAATTAAAATAATTTTCATAAATACTAGAAAAACCCAAAAATAGATATTAATATTTTCAGCTGAAATCAAAGTCCCATAAATTTTATAATAGCTTTAAATTATATAAATATAATAACATAAATTAAAATCAAAAATTAAAAGCATCAAATCCATTTTAAAATTATCTGTTTAGCTAACTCAAATGCGAAATTGATTTAGTACCAAAACAACTCTAAAAATTATGAAACTGAAAATACCTGTTATTTATACTAAAAAAACATTGCTGTAATTTTTTTGGAATTTAATAAGAATTTTAAAGTCTCAAAAATAATTTTAGAAAATTTGAACTTGCAGAAAATATTAAAAATATCAAATGATATCAGAAAAATATGAAATTTAACAATAATTCTAATATTTTTATAAGAACTTTCCTCTAAAGTTTTAGCATTTTTCAATAATCGTACGATGTCCCAGAATCATATGGTACAACTATGCAAGCATAATTTTCCACTCCACTGCTTAAACCCACTTATCCACTTTCATTTTCTTTATCTCTCTTCTCTGCACAGACCTCTTTCCAAAATAAACTCACGCGCACACACTCACTTGTTCACTCACTCTCTAAACACACTACACTACACACACACACACACACACACACACACACACAGTCTCTCTACACACACTACACATTCACAGTCACGCACATCGAACTCACGCACACACACACACACAAGGACACACTTGCAAGCACACACCATTTTGCACACACAGAGGTTCACACAAACACACACTTACACGCATTAAACTCACGCGCGCGCACACTCACCCTCTTGCAAACACACACTCTGCACTACCAACATGTTTACACTAAAATCACACACAATACACACATTACTTCACACTCACATGGTGTATACAAACACACAAGTCCCACAAATACTCTCTCACGGCTGTTGTGCATCCTTTCCCTCTTTCTATTTCACCTACACTCACACATACAACACACCTCACTCATGGATACACACACAAGCACACACTCATGCACCCATTTCACCCATAATCACACAATACACAAACACATGCTGCCCTACTTACCACTATGTTCACGGCTGCACCTATATCCCACTTATTATACGCACTCAAACATACACAAACACACAACACGCCACCCACAATTCATCCACTTGTACACATCATTTTTGCACACCCCCTATTTCAGTCCATCCACAAACACATATACACTATACACATATACATGCCCAACCCACATACAACTACACCCACACATATTAACCTTCCCTAGATTTGACAAAAAAAATTGCCCACCAAATCGTCACTAAAGGTCAAATAAATAATTGATTGGATTTTTTTTTACCATGAATTGAGACTTGGATTTTGGGGTGTTACACACTTGGATAGAGAACACTGAATGAAATGAACAAACAATGAATATACGTAATGGTGCATTAAAAAAAATTAAAAAATGAATGAATCATTTATCGGGCACTGCGTCAACCGATTGAAGCTATCCTGGTAGGCCTCCACTATTGTCCCTGCCTACTCATCCCTAAAATTCCACTGGTACATCGTCGGCTCACTCTCATCGGTGTCTCCCCTCACCCAATTGCGGTACTGGTGATCCCAGGACCTCGAAGGCCGAAACCTGTGAACCAAAATAACACGCGAGTAAGGTGTCTAAATTCATGTAATTAATCAGAAAAGAGCTAAGAGAGCATAAGCATACCTCCCATATGTTTTAACACCCCATAAAGCATTGAGTCTGCCCCCGTGACACTGCACCCCCAGGACACTGCACCAATAGAGTGGTACAAATATGCCAAAGTAGGAGTACCCCAGTCGTACTGCCCTATTTTTCCTACCTCATAAAAAGCCTATAGGCACTACAGCTGCATGAAGTCATACCCATTGCTGAACAATGTCTCCACCAAGACAAACAGAAACCTCTAGATGTACTTATAAATAGTCGGGCCATCGGCCCCCTCCAAAGTCATACCAGCGTTGTGCGCACAAAGGGAACCCAATTAAACTGCCCTTTTTGTAGGACGGCTCACAACCATCATAGGACTAAGGAATAGGCCTCCCTCGGACGCTAATACTGGTGATATTCACAAAATTGTATGGGGTAAGTGTTGTGTATCCCCAAGTGGCATGTGGAAAGTATTGATGGAATCCCACTAATGCTCAGCCAAACTTGAAGATGCCTCTTACTATGGGCGAAACATGGAACCCGTCTAAAAAAAGCTCGAAATTGATACCAGCTATCCTAGCCCCTTCACATTGGGGTATCTTTGCCACCATTGCCAAAGTGATTTTGGCGATCCCCTACATAGCATGTTCGAGGGGAGTGGCTGCAAAACCAAGAAAAATAAGAAAAATCTCAAAGAGGGGTCTGATTTGTGCATGTGATGCATGAAAAATGGCATAGGTGGGCCCTACTTTACATGGGGATGACTTGTGTGTGTAGAAGTGTGAATTAGTAAATTGGACAGGATTAGTTGGAAGATAGACCTCATCCGCAAAAAAATGTTTACTCAACTAAAGTCTTTGATCCAAAGCCAATAGTTAATGGTTGTCGGTCCCATTCGTCGGACATAAGTACGAAATTTGGCCAATTTGCGGCCCTCCTTCATGTCCCCTTCTATTTCGTCTCTTGTACTTTAGACCACACTATGACCGAACAAAAATGAGTTTCTCACTCTTTCTTAGTGACTTGGTGTAATACCCGCATTTTTCCAAGCGCGAATCTTTCGAGCTCGTTAAAAATATATTTTCTAAGCTACAATAATGTATGGATGTCCAAGGAAAAAAAAAGGGTTAGGATGCGTTGGGGTTAAGTTATAATTTTTAAAAGTTTGGGGTTTTTTTTATAAATATATAAAGTGTGGGGGCATTTGTGTAATTTTATAAAAATAATTTAGAAACCATGTTTTTTTAGAGTTTTGACACATCTTCCTTGGTTAATGACTAAGCTAAACAAATTGTTTAAATATTGGGTTGGATAATGACTTCGGGTGAAAGAAGAGAAAAAAAAAACAGGCAAGCATACCACGTGTCATGCTATTTGTGGGGGAGTCATGCTATTTGTGGTAAAAATATTGAACCTAAGGGTCTTATATTCATTATGGCATTTTCATTTGATTAATTGGATGCACCAAAGTGAAATTCTAGGCTGGTCAACATCGGTTAAAATATAGGGGTGTTTCGACATTCCAAATTACAAGATTTTATGCGCACTTAATAGGCCAATAGTAGTAGTTATACGTGATTTACCATTTTAACACTTATTTTGATTGAAATGCAAATTTGGCTAACCACACTTCAGTGCATATGAAAGTGATGACAAATGACTACTGGTAAACTAGCCTCCGATCAAAAGCAAAAAAATAAAAATTGGCAAATATGATGAAGGTATAAAATTACAATGAACACAAGCCAGGGGAAATGGGGCCAGTTGTAAAGCTCAATATGGGGTTTTTATTCGCAAAGTAGTCTTATTCTTAACTAGATAATACAACTCTCACCAATCATTTTGTTTCTGATTAGCATATGGGCTAGTAGTAAAGTAGCTCGTCATATAAAAACCATCATCCTTCACAAGCCAATAGCAATAAACTTGAATGTGATTCTTGGGGTGTGAACATAAACCGCTGAGTTTTAAATTGAAAACCTTGAAAGCTATGTCCTTTGAACCCCACCAGAAGTGACAAAAGAAAAGGGTATTGGGGGGAAAAATATGAGGACGGAAACTCCAATGAAAGTCATCACCAACATGGAGGGTGTGGTATCCAAGATCATTGTCTTTAGATTGACAACGAATTGTAAGGGGGTGGGAATTGTCGGGGAGTAAACTGACAACATGGACCTCAATCTTACCTAAATATCCATAACTTGTGCCGAACAGGCAAAATGCCAATGAAAGGAAGAGACGGAGGCTTCTCATGTATGGAAGATGTTGTAAACTTCTTTACAACAGTATTGTAAACTATGATAATGATGAAGTCCCCGTGTCGAATTCATCAATTTATAAGAATTGCTCCTTGATTATCTCGTTTAAGATTCTCATGATCTTACTTGAAGAAGATTCTTATAATATGCTTAATTCTCTTTCATTTGATTGCACAAAGTACCTTAGTTGACCCGTAATAGAAGCCTTGGTATCACTTCACACTATGTAGAAGCCTTGATATTTCCCTAGTTCATGAATTAGAATATTATTAGCTAAGTTCACCAAGCTACATATCCTGTAGTCCACAAGGATTTGTGGAAACTGTAAGGTAGGGATGGCAATATGGAGCTCCCAGTCCTGCCCTGCCCCAAGCTAAGTCCCCCAAATCCCCTATCCTTGACTTAATGTGTCGAACTTTGCCCCATCTTATTTACATCCAACCACCCCATTAACCCGATTCAATACGAACCAGACTGTTTAGTTTTTAATTTTTTTTGTTTCAAACTAGTTTAACTTTTTAAAAGACTATTTTGTCTATTCCCGTTGGCAGTTTTGGTGGCTGCTAGAGTTGGTCGACAGTAGTGGTTGACCTAGTTCGCTAGCATTAACCTTCAATGGTTGTCCCGAATGGGACAGCAGTGGCCAGTGGCAGTCGGTTGGCAATTATTGTCACTAGCTGTTAGATGTTGCCTACAACGTTTAATGCTCGGTGTCTAGAAATGATGGTTAGCAATAGTAGCTGCCAGAGTTGGCCTGCAGTTACTGCCGATGGCAAGTGGTGGCTGCCAACTGTTGGCTTGTGAAAAAGTGAGAGAGACGAAAAAGAAACCACATGTTTATTGGCTATGTTTTTTAAAATCTATTTGGGTTAAGTTAGGGCTAGAAAAAATTTAAATAGGCTGATATTAATTAGACAACCCCCCCCTGCAACAAACCTATTTGCTTCAATTCCATTCAGGACTGCCCCAAATAAGTAACATTAGGGCAGGTGGAGTGGGGCATCATTTAGGCCGTAAAATTTTCATCCTTGCTTAAAGCTCCCAAAGGTAAGCTTTGGCTTGTTAAAAATAAGAAGTACCCCAAGAATGGCTTATCGCTATCAGCCTCACACAACATTACAAGTGAACACGTGATACTCCCCATTGATAAATTCAATTTAAATACTCTTGGCTACAAATGCCTTACAACTTAAAAGTTGTGTCCAACTTAATAGTTGGTGTCAATAATGGGCTATATATTGTATTTTTTTGCACTAAATGAACTCTTAAAAGACACGTCTGATAGTTGTCCAATCAATGCCCAAAAATAGAGGAAACAAACACCACTTCATGACTTCGACTCGCTAACGGACATGTGGAATGACACGGGTCAAGGGTGCAACTTGATTTTCTCGTCAATCATGTATCTAGCATAGTCGATTACACTTTAAATTAAAAGAAAAACCAAGAGAACGAGTGTCTTGATGTAATGCAAATCATAAGCGACAATAATCGATATCAATTATTTCTTGAATAAATTAGTCCACTACTAAAGTTAATTATGGTCATATCAATGACAATTATGTAAAATAAAGGAAAATGTATCTCTTTTTGGTGCATCAGTATCCTAGTAGATACTGTAAGGTAAAAATATATCTAATTTTAACCACGATGCTGATTTTCTAGTCTTCTCTATCATCCTTCATTTTTTTAGGTATAGCAATCTAGTGAAAAATGTTTACGCATTCATTCTAAGATCGTCTCATACTTTGTGGGTGAGGCTAGGTTCACATCTTTTTAACAAATTCACACCCAAACTTTGGTTGAGTTGATAGGATACATGAAATCTTAATGGGATTGATGAAATTTATGACTTCAGATTTACCGAATATTGTAGTTATATATGAAGTGTTAAAGTAATATTCTATTTCATGGAAGTATCATAGATGCATAACATAAATGTGTGTAGTATTTTCTAGCATTCACCCACCAACACCATGAAGGTGTTATTATGGACGTTCTTGTGGGTTCACACTCCATTAAGTAGTTGTTTTATCCGTTTTTGTTATCATGTTTTTTCAAAATAAGTTTATATGCATTAACTTATGTGTTTAATTAGCACTTTCTTAGCTAAGAATGCAATGACGCAAAACTAATACCATTTTGAAAAAATATGAAGACAAAATATGGATGTGAATCTACATGTATTTGCAAATTTTTATTACAAATATATTCCTACCAGCACCACATTTGCATTGTTCTAGTGTTATATAAGTTTTTAGACTAACTTATAATTGGCCATCTATTTGCGGTTTTCACAGAAAAAATTGCTTCCATATTAGTTCTCATTGCCATTTATGGTCTTCGCTACAACTACCTAAATCAGTGTTTTTCCTTTTGTAGACACCAGGACTAGTAACTCAGCCAGTGTCACATCAGCAACACCAGGGCCAACAACAGTGAGATGTTTAATTTTTCCACCAGACAAATGCCAGAGCCACCACGCGACTACATGCACACCTCAGATCACGGTTATTCAGTTTGGCACAAAAATACTCTATGACGAGAGAAAGTATAATGCCATCACCTCGTATAAAAGACCTGGCACGCTCTTCGTTAACTCTCAACAAAGCTTGAAGAATCTTAACATGACCATCTTGGATGATCAGAACAACAATGGGTAGATAAACAAGAATATCTACCAGAGCAGAGAATTTTTCGTGAGTCAGACAAAATTCGTCCAAATCGAAACAGAGGACATGAATGTCGTCATCCCAGAATTTGCACGCGACCCAGAGAACATCCTCGTGAACAACCACTGTCTGAAAGCTCATGACAGTTCCTAGATTAAATTGCCCATCAAGGCAAATAAGTTCATTTTTTAACTGAATCGGCAAAACCTTGAATTGGAGCTTAAAGATAGAGGGATTATCTACGGTTGCCATTGGGAGTTCTTCTAAGAGAATGAAAGACGAAATGACGAATGCCCAGCTCAAGGGATAAGTCCCAAATTTATGATGAGAGAGCCCTAAGTTGTATAGAGGAAGGACTCAAAATTTAAAAGAATCAGAATATTTACCTAACAAACAGGACCGTTTTCAACAAACCGACTTGTTTTCCTCCTGCTTTGAACTTTTGGACAATCAATATTTTTGATCAACCACCCGAATTTACCATTAAATTGAATTTTGTCTCTGATCAACCATCCAGTTTTACCATGAATGATTATGTTTCTGATCAACCGTCTGGTTTTACCATGAAATTTGATTTATTTACTGATCAACCGTCTGGTTTTAGCTAAGAATCAAATTTTCCTATTGACTTACAGGCCGGTTAGTCAGTGTTTGTAAAATCTGGACATAGTTTGCCAATTTCTAGGCCAAACCTTATGCATGTTCAATTGAACTCAATTCAATCTCAATTCCCAGTTTTTAATCCAGTTTTTAGCCTAATCTATTTTCTTTATGTGCAAGTGTTTGAGCATACATTCAAACTAATCATTAACATAGGAATCACTAAGCGAAATCTCCACTAAAAAATGAAAAAATAATAGTGTGCGATACATCAAAGTTTGAAAAACATTCCCTACAGGACTCTAAGTCCTATCATAATTAATCCAAGGTCCGGACATCAACTCCTTCGGGTCTTCTTCGAGCTAGCGTCTTCCTCGTCATATGTCTTTGACGATGATAGGTCCATTACCAAAGTCTCCTCGGATTGGGGCTTCAAAGTAGAAGGGCCGGTCAAGCATGAGTTTGGAGTTGAGCACATCGATCATGAGGATCACAAACCTAATAAATGGAGCGAAAGTACTCCCAGATGGCTAGTGAGAGGGATGATCTGATACATCATATGGTGTCCCTAGAGGTGGATATTAGTCGAGCAGTGGGGAAAAAGGAATTACTATAAGTACAATTGGAGAGTATGATGAACCACTATGGTTTCACTTGGGCGCAAAGGCTGAAAGACTACAATTGCTATTTTGGAATGAAGGCTATAGAGTTACGACATTGGTCAGGATATTTAAATTCGATAACCACCTCTTGGGCTGAAGTATAAAAATGGATACAGGAATGAGAGGACTACATCGACCAGGGAGACGAACAAGTTAATAAAAGGAAGAGGAGGAGTTAGTTAGGGAAATTAGGCATAATATTTCTCTCTCTTCTTTTGAACCATTGTATAGGACAAGTGCCATTGAAAATAAAATAGTTGCCATTGATCTAGTTATAGTTTCGATTTTTTATTACAAGTTGGGTTGTTATGGTACAACCTTTAGAATGAACGTGGATTATTGACTTACTTATACATTACTCGGTTAGGGGGAAAGAAATATGAGATGCTATTACTATGATCATTCATTACGCTTGGAAATCAAGCGTTCTTACACGAGTTTCCTTATAGGTTGAAGAAATGGTTCGAGGGAGAGGTGCTCAAGGTAAGAATCGAGGGAATAGTGCTCAAGGTGAAAATGTGTTTCGAGTGGTGGAGAACCTTGCAAGCGTTATGGAACACCATGTGACTGCCATTTGAGGCTCGACTATTGAGAAGTTCAAGAGGATGGACCCAACACCTTTCTCCGGTACCACTAATCCCTTCAAGGTGGAGTCTTGGCTCTTAGATTTAAAGGACATATTCGAGGTTCTGAGGTGTATCAAGAGACATAAGGTAATTTTTTTCAGCATTCATGCTGATGGATAAAGCCAATCAGTAGTGGCAAATGAGTGAGGGCCGATGAGGTGGCCAATATGAATTGGGAAGGTTTTAGAAATTTGTTCCTCGAGAAATACTTTCCCCAGACAGTGAAGGAACAAATATAGATGGAATTCATATAGCTGATCGAGGAGAACCGCATTGCCAAGGAATACGAGGCTGTTTTCACTCAGTTGTCTCGACATGCTACTCACTTGGTTGACACTGAAGCCAAGCGAGTAAGAGAATTTGAGAATGTACTATAGCTCGGTGTCCGGTCTCACATCTTTATGTTGAGAACCCATGCAAAAATGGTGGATAGAGCTCTGATAGTGGAAAGAGACAACAGGGACGTGTTCAGGATGCGGGACCAACAGAAGAAACGAGCAAGCAACAAAAAATCTTGGTAACGTGTCTGATGACCCATCCAAGTGCCAAGAGGTCCATAGAAGAGTGCAACCTTAAAGATGGAACAAACATGATAGAGTTTGGCAGTCGAGTGCCACCTCAACAGAGGAATGATCTGCTACCAAACTATTAGGAGCGTCCTCCGATTAGATCTGAAGGACATAATGGTCCACAGACTTGCAATAGGTGCAACCAGTTTTATCTTGGCCTACAACTTACATAAAGGACGAGGAAATACTTTTGATGTGGTCAGGAAATGCATCTTGTTAGCAATTTTCCCAGTGCAGTACCTCATAACCAGTTGAGGAATGATGCGGTGAGTCCTAATGGAACAACAAGAGTTTTTGCGATGACTCAATAGGATGCACAGGCTTCTGACTCGGTGGTGACGGGTACACTCCCTATCTCCTCAATCCTAGTTTTGATAGCCAATCCTTCATTATGAATTGCTTGAGGATGTTTTTTGATTTAGTACTATAGGTATATCATCTTGGTTCTAATGAACGAAAATGGCTGATTATGTTTATTTAGTTGCTAGTGGTTTAAGCCAGACATAAGTTAAGAGTATTTATTTATTTATTTATTGTTGCTTTGGGAAACATTTGAGGACATTTGAAAGGTGAAGGGGTTTTTTGAAGTTGGAGACTGTAGTAGCATAAGCGGCGATCTAATAGGTTCGAGCTGAGAGTTACAACTTTATACAAAAATCTTGACGGTTGGATTCTCATAGGTAGGGCTGTAAATGAACAGAGTTGTTCACGAACAGCTCGTTGTTCGGTTCTTCAAAAGCTCGTTCGTGTTCGTTTGTATACTTAACGAACCGAACATGAACACATTTTTAGAACTCGTTTATTAAACGAGCCGAGCTTGAACACATGCAATTGTTCATGAATTTGTTCGTGAACAACTCGTATATGTGTAATATATATTAATTTAATAAATAATGCATCTTATTTGTCTAAATATCAACTATTAATCTAAATAAACAGGCCAACAAGTCTGGACTCAAAGAATTGCCTTAAAGTCAAATAGCCCAAAGAGCCCAATACCTTTGTAAATTCCCAAGCCCAAGCCCAAACCTAAAATCTGTACAAAACCCTGAATTCATAACACAACACCACACCACCATTCTGGCACTCCCCAGCAGCAACGGCGCCAAGCGCACAGCAGCGCCAAGGACACAGCGGCGCAAACTTTCTCAGTCCTATTTCTCTCCTTTTGCAGTCCTATTTCTCTCCTTTCACCTTCACGGATCAAAGACAAGCCTTCAGGGATCATGGAGAAGGAAGATAGATTGTGCGATCTGGACGTCGTGTTACTTCATCGATGTTGTGATTTTTCCGATTTTTGGATTTAAGAGAATCTCTATTCAATTTTTTCTGAGGTCTATCTATCTTTTGTGATTGATTGCTTGTTAGCTTGTGGGTTTGACGGATCTAAAAAATCTAGGGTTTTCATTTGATTTTGTGCAAGAAAATGAGTCGAGCTTTGAAGCTTGAGTTCGGCTCGTTTAATTAAACGAGTTAAATGAGCTGAGCCTGAATTTGAAGGACACGAACTCGAGCCGAGTTTGAACAATTTTTTTGGCTCCTTAACGAACTCGAGCCGAGTTCGAACATACGAAATCTTATACGAACCGAGCTCAAACACGCCCATGTTCGGCTCGAACTCGGTTCGTATACAACCCTACTCATAGGCATGAATTATGGTGCGGAGTTAGACAGTTCTGGGTCATTTTATCGGTTACTATCAACGTAAAATGCTTAAGATCTGAGACAAGGCATAATTTTTTAAAAGGTGGGGAGATTGTAATGTCCAGAGTTTTATTTAGTCGACAAAAACTTTGTTATTTTTATCTAAAAATTTTGTGCTCTTTTAAAGAAGTGCAGGTGGAATGGTGAAAATGACCTGAGTGTGTGTGTGTGGGGAAGGGAGGGGGGTGGGCTTGAGGGCTTTTTAGCAAGTGTACCATTAGGGCAAACATTTAAGGGAGACAAAAAGGGGGCAGTAGTCCAAGAGAGTCTGCCAAGCCCTATTTACATGAAAATCAGATAGAAGAAACAAGGATAGGGCAAGGGAACTTCAAGGTAAAAAAATTCCTAGCCTTTCTCTTTAGTTTTAGCCATGATTTTAGATGTTCTAAATAGGTTTTTGTCTATGAAATTGATAGCTATTGGTGTGTGTTTTGTCGGTGTTACGGCTACGTAATGAGGCTGCTGCGGGGTGGTAACCATGGTCGGACGATTTAGTTCTTGTGTGTGACGGGAGAGAGAAGAAAGGGCTACAATGTGGGCAGCTATGTTGGTGTGGTGGTGTGGGCTGTGTGGTGGCATGTTAGGGGCTACTGAAGTAGGGGGAAATGGGAAATGATAGGCTGCCATGGGGTAGCCATGGTGTCGTTTATGTGTGAATGATGGTGTGCCGTGAAAGGGAAAAGAGGAGGCTGCCAAGGGCAGCCGTGATGGTTTATTTTGGGATGAGTATTGTGATTATGAAAAAGGGGAAAGAGAGGGTGAATGAATGATAAAAGGGAGCAGTCGTGTAGGTAACAGTATGGTGTGTGTGCAAATGAGGTAGAAAGGGGAAGAAAGGAAGGTTGTTGTGGTGAGGCAGCCATGGGTGTGTGCTGTGTGGTTTTATGATGGAGGATAGGGGACTAGAGAAGTGATGAAGAGGAAAGGGAGGGGCAGTAATAGAGGCAGCCGTGATATTTGTGTGTTGGTGCACATGTGACTATAGAAAGAAAGAGAGAAAGAAAATTAGGGTTTTGAGGGTAATTTGAAGTGGAGGAAAGAAGGAGAGAGAGAGGTTGTGGTAACAATGGTAGCCATATGGTAGCCCTCGCATGCGATGTTGGCTGTGCTTCATGAGAAAAAGAGAAAGAGTAGAAATTAGGGTTAGGGTTTGGATTTCTTGAGGAAGAAGATGATGGTTAAATCAAAACTCTGAGAAAAAGTTGGCTAGCTGGATTTTGTTTATCGGCATATCCTTGTTTGGATTTTATATATGTATTTGACCGTTGATGCATTTAAGCTCTATAGTGTATGACTATTGGCTTTTCCTCCAGCCAGGTCTGCGTGATTGGTTATCATGAAAGCTGAACTTGTATCAGGACTCTCACGTGGTCTTTTTAACCCTTATTTTAGTATTTCAAGAATCCGTCTTTCAACTTCCTGGACGATCTCAAGACTATGCTGCTTTGGTTTTACATTAACCACATAACCTTTATCCTTGAGGGTCAATGTTGCCTAAGGTTTATCCTTTTCCCATAATTTTAGCGGATCATCACTAAAATTATTTTTATCTTTTTTATGTCATCAAGACTAGGAATTTCTTTTCTATTTTTGCGTTGATAATGCTGGTTTATTTCTTTAACTCAGTTGTCATCTTCTTTGCTTACTTCCACTTCAAGTAACTCTTGCTTGGTTACTTCTTCTTCAAGTAACATTTTACATGAGGCTGCTTTGTTCTCCTCACCACACTGAGCTGGGGAAAGAGACTCACTCTTGATATGTTTTTGGATTTCTCCTAGTTTTTCTGGACCAAATTTACATCTTTGAACAACATATTCTAACAACTGGATTTTTTTATGTTGTATTTCCATATGGAACTCTTTCTGGATAAATAGTTGATTTTCAGCTTGTTTAGAGCATTTTCTATTAGAAAGCGCCATCTAAAGAGTCGAACTGGATTAATCACTCTAGAATGAATAGTTTTCCATTAATTGTGACCGGAATATGATATGCTTCATATTCTGGTTTAAGTCATTGCCATTTTCCATTCGCATGCTTATGAGTTGATCGATTTTGATCTGTTTTTTAGAGAGTAAAATTCCTGGTCTTGCCAGGAAATAGGATGCTCCAGTATCTACTGAAGCATCAATTTTATAAGGGTGATATCCTTGGAAGTCAAAACTTAATTCTATATAAGACTTGTTTGGACTTACTGCCATCCATTTATTATTTATTTTTTAGGAAATGATTTTTCCCTTAATCATATCCATAATGGCTCGTATTCCCTTTTTAAGCTCATCTTCTATGAAGCCCTTTTCTTTCATCTTTTTCTTGACAGTGTCATGCATGGATGTTGTGGTCATTACATGTATGGTTTCTACACGTAATAACATACTTTGTTTGATTGGAAAGGTAACTGTTTTGTACCCCATGATGTCTTCCTCTGAACTTTCTTCTTCTTTGGTAGAGTCTTCTACCATTTTTTTTCTTACCTTTGCCTTTTGGATTTGTAGACGTGGAAGGTGTAGAGGAGACAGAAGTCTCATTGATTCTTCCACGATAACAACACATTTATTTTCCGTAGTCTGCATGTGTTCCAGTTGTTTACTAGCTAATCCATCTCCTATCACCCATTTTTAAGCCATGATAGTTGCTTTGGATTTATCGTCCGCACTTTTATTGCTTGAACATGACTGCTTGTTTGTTCAAATAGTTCAACTTCGCTATTTAGTATTTTACTTAGTGAATTTGTGGTATTTACCACTCTGTAGACTAAACTGTGATACCCCAAAAATACCGAAAATTAATTTAATCGTGAGTTTGATTAATTAATGGGAGATTATTTTACTAAGTAACATTATATTGGTGATAATTAAGTGTTAAGGAGCTAAATAAGGGGTTAGTATGGCCGTGGGGGTTGAAATGTAATTTTGGAAAATTAAGGGGCAAAAATGTAATTTTGGAAAATATGATGAACGGGATACATATCTTTATTAAGTAGCATCCTTTTGATGATAATGAAGTGTTAGGGGGCTACATGGAGGGTTAGAGTGATTTTGGGATCAAATTGTAATTTTCTAAAGTCGAAGGGTCAAAATGCAATTTTGGAAACTTGAGGGACTAAAGTGCAAATTTTGGAAAATTGGCAATAGGTGTCAGAAACCTTGGAGAAATCAGTCCAAGGGCTGCCACCTCTCGGGGATTTGGTGTTGACTAAGTGGTATCAATGATAAAATAATGTTGGGGATAGAATTCATGAAGTGAATATGAAAGGAAATTGATTAGGGTGAAAAATGGAATTGGAGGAAACTTAAGAACACAACCTGAAGAATAAGAACGGGAACAGTGAACACGGCAGAAAGAGGGAAAAAGGGAGGGAAAAAGAAAGGAAGAAATAAGAGAGGAAAAGCAGAAAGAAAGAATAGTGAATTCTTCTGGTATTGATTTTGAACCCTAAATCGTTAAAGTTTGGAAGTTTTGGATGAAAATTTGGTTGAAGAATATGTGATATATATGTGCGTATATATATATATATATATATATATATATATATATATATATATATATATATATATATATATATATATCGGCTGTGTATATAGATTCGGGGTGGAAATTGAAATGGAATTTTGATTGATTGTGTAACATGAGAATCTAAACTATCGCCAAGAAGAGAAAGTGATTAGGGTTTCGAATTTGGCAAGGTTTCAGTCGTGGGTGTGTGTTTTAATGTGTGTTCTTCAATTTCGATATTGGGTATGGATTAATGTGATGTAATTATGTGAATTGGATTGATTTAGGCCATTAAAGGGTATATGAAAATGCGATTAAGTGATTAAAACTGAGGAAAAATGAGAAATTCATGTCTGATTGAAGGAGAACTGTGCACAGGTGTATGTGATGGCTGAAGGAGGAAGAAGATGAGTGTGTGTGGTGAAGGTGAACTAGTGTGTGTGTGTGTTGATGTGAATAGTGACTATGTTTTGTCACTAAAAGTGAAAATTAAGTAAACACTTTAAAATTTGAATTTTTAAAAATTGTTAGAGACAGATTTAGCCAAAAGGCAAGAAAGAGACCCTAGTTATTTTTAGGAGACCCTACATCCTGGAAAATTTTCAGATTTTTCTGAGGTCAAGAATAGGGTTAACCAATGAGGGAATTTTGAAACTTTACAGTGGAATTTAAAATATCAAACAAGCGCAGTTTCACGCAAAAATTTTATGGAGACCTCAGCATACTGAGAAGTTTCATTTCCCAAAATTTCAGGTTGTTCTGAAAGTAATAACTATTTTTGGTCAGACAGGCTTTTAAGTGCTCGGTCCGGACACTAGTTCGAAAATTTCGGGCGAAAATTTCTTAAAATACTTTTTCGCTCGAAAATAACCTCAGGATGCCTAAAATAGCATTTTAAAGTGTTTTTGAGATTTTTTAGGTGCCAGAAACCCCCGGGGGCATTCTGGTAATTTGCTGCCCAGTGGGAGGGGTATTTTGGTAAATTTTTTGATAAATTTTTCTGAAGGGCTTGTTAGTCCGAGAAGGGTTGAAAACACCTGAAATGTTATTTTGAAGCAGATGTGAGGTGTTGGGAGGTAGGAAACCCCCAGGAGGGGCATTTTGATAATTTGCCATGATGGCACAAAATTTTTGGGAAGGTGCGTTATTAAGCATCCGAAGTAGCGGGAAGCGAGGAATGGTGTGAATACATCTAAAATTAGGGGAGATTATTATCGTTAATGCGTCGATAAGGCTAGGTTAAGGATCCAATTATTGGATCGGGTTAACTAGCTGTCATAAAACGCTATGAGCAATTAAAGGGGAAGGGGTAGAATAAGGCGTGCGTATATGTTGAATGATGTCTAACGAGCAGGGTATAATTTGACTAGGTGATGCAGCTCGTTGCGATCAGAGGTTGCGAGTTGCTTTTGCTATAAGCCAATCAGGTAAGGACAATGCACTTCTGATATGTTAATTCATTGTTTCGATTAGCATGCCATGTTGATGACGTGTTGTTGAATTCTCATCGTTATGATTTGACACCGGTAATTATTGTGACCGGTATTTGTTGATTTGTAATTATGTTGTTGATGACTTAAGGTGAGTAATTTCCCTTAGTCTGCCCCGTTGATGAAGTTTAGTAAGAATAAGTCGTGTTCTAGTATGCTATAATTCGACTCGATTAGCGTACCTGACGTTGGGGGTGAAGTTGTGTAGGGGTTATTGTGTGATTGTTGTAAGATGTTGGCAGTTATTGATAGCCGATATCTCTTCTCTTTGAGAACACCATTGAGGACTTGTGGCAAACTTCTCCCGAGTACGCCCTGTCGTTGATGATGATGTTGTTTGTGGAATGTCAGCACTTATTGGTAATCGACATTCCTCTTATGTAAGAGCGTTGTTGAGGGCTTGCGGTAATCTTCCCCTAAGTCCGCCTTGTTGATGACGTTACGTTGAACTCTTGTTGTTAGGTCTGACTACCGGTTGATCTTTTGATCCGGTATTCCTTGTTGAGCTGTGTTGTTGAGGACATAAGGTGAAATAAAATTTCCCTTAGTCCGCCCCGTTGAAGAAGTCCTGCTACTTGGTTGTAAGGTGGTTAGGGAAAGCACTCTAGATGAGTTCTCTTCTTGTTGACAATGCCTCTTCTATTTATTTGAGACTGTGATGAACATCCCGTAAAATGGGACATCAATATGAGGAGGACGGCCTATGAATTATGATCACTAGCCAAAGATGATGAATGTCGCTCGAGCAGAGTCTGTCGTGTCTAGTCGAGTCATGTCCGTCGTGTCCATGTGCATTGCATTTGATTTTCTTTTGATGTTGATGATTTTGAATGATTTGTATTTCAATGATGTTTATCTTTACGACCTTAGATTTCGGGTTCACTTGCATAGTCGGTCAGTCAGTCAGTCCAGTCCATGAGGAGGTGGCAGTAATGCTGTTCTATTGGGCCTTAAAGCCACTCAGGCTAACGAAAGAAAAATTATCGTTTGACAATTATGCTAGTGTCAAAAATTTATTGGAACTCTTGATTCATTTCTATCGTTGAGATGATTAGTTTTCCTCCGGATCTCTTGAATCATTTGTACACGATACTCCTCGTGTTGTCTTTACTGAGCGATTTGCGCTCATTCCTTATGTTGTATTGTGTAGGCTATAAGGTAGATCAAGGAGAACTTTCTAGGAAGGAAAAAGAAGCAAGCCAGAAAAGTTGAGCAAGTGGATCAGTTGTGTGAGGTAAGACTAGCTAGGAATGGTGGGATAAAGATTGAGTTGCGAGATAGGTTTGTTAAGAGTCCTACGACTACAGTCGTATATTAGGTTGTAAACATTCATGTTGTTTAAAGACCTGAATGTCTTCCGCTGCAGTATGATGTATGTTTGTAAGAAAAAAATTTGTAAGGACACATTTTGTAACGTCTATTAATGATGTATGAGTATGAGGATGTAGTTGTTCTATATTCAGCACAGGGTTTTGAATGTGATTATGATCGATAACTCAGCCCGATGATGTCATCAGGGTTGAGGGTGTCACATAAACGATATTGCACTACAATATTTTTGCATACTTCTCGTAATTTGGTCATGTCTTGAGCCTGAATCCTCAGTCCTAATGCTTTATTAAGATAAGGATTTTTAAGAACATGAAGTAGTTTGGTGTAATTATAAACAAAACTCGTCCGATATACAAGTTACTTCAGATCCCCCCTATTAGAGCTTTTTCAAAAAATTTCCACCAATTGCCTGTTAAATAACGAATTTCCGATGTATCTCTGCTATCTATGAATAGTGGACAAAGACTATCTTATATCATGCCAATATGAACATAGTAATATCATTCTCTAAGGCACTATTTCGCCTTATCTGTTTTGAAGAGAGGAATGCCTAGTATTCTTTCCTCAGTCTGGCCTACAGATGTTTTCCCTTCAGAGATCTCTACATCTTACCTCTGAACCTATAAAGCTTTTCTATAGTCCTCGAACCTTGGTTTTAGGCATCTCCCAATGGTTTGTAGTAGAACCGGGAGTTTCCTCCTCAATTGTTTCACTCTGACTAATTATGTTATAAGGAAATCATATCTTCTTTATGGCAGTAGGTTTCTGACATTATGAATAGTGTGCCTATGCTTTTTAAGGTTTTGTTTAAACTTTCGTGGTCGTGTAATTCGTTTCCCATGTTGGTTCGTATCTTTCTTCAGCGAATAAGAAAGATCTTATTTTTTGTTTTCTTGTCTTACTTGGACATTTTTTAGCATAATGTCCTTTTTCGCTACATAACCAGCAATAATCACACTATCCTGTTGATTTTCCTTTTGGACATGAATGTTTTCTATAAGGAATATTGGGTTTTTTTCCTAATATATATTCCTCATGATTTTTGTTTTTTTCTTGATGGATTAAATTTTCTTTTCTGAAATTTTTTCCATTTCTTTACATATCATTTTTTCTTTTCCTAACCTTTTCTTCTCAAATATTTTCTTCGTCAAATTTGGCTTCTTTTCACATCCATAGTGGTTTACCATGTTATCAATTATAGAACAACAGTCGTAACTGATATGAGTTTTTTACATATCTTTTATTGCCTGTCATTCACTACAATATTTCTTTAGAACTTCTTCTACAACTGCTATTTTTCCTCCTGTGGAATCGCAAAGCGTTCTGTCACTACAATAATTCATATCTTTTATGGTATGTCCTTTACTACAGTATTTCTTTATAACTACTTCTGGGCTGATATTTTTTTTCCCTAAGGAATCGCAAAGCATTCTATCATTTAGGAGTTTAACAAATTCTTTTTCCTCTAACGCATCCCATTGTTTAGAGAGCTTGGCAATAAATTACTTCTGCCAATGAAGGCTATCTCTAAATTCTAATTTGTTAAAATATTTTTAAATTCACAAGGGTAATTTTTAAAATTGCACATGTTACATATTTTAGTTTTGTCAAATTTGTGAAAGCAATTTTTTTTCTTGAATACCTATGCAAATAACCTCATACGAGATAGCCTCTGCATAAATCATTATTCATTGTTTAGAAATGTTGAGCTCGATTTGGGCTTCAGTTATCATTTCGCTATCTGCTATCTTATTTTAGAATCTAGCTGCGTTTTCTCGCAAGGTTGCTCGAATAAAATGTTTTATAGCATGTCTTTTGAATAGATTACCACCTATTATGGCAATTCTTAAAACTTGTGCCCAATTATCGATTATTTCTGCAGTATTTGAAAGACAATCGATACCAAGATATAAGCTATAATGATTTACGAGCTCATTTCTTCCATTCTTTGAAAAAAAAATTCGTATTTTAAATTTTTCCTTATACGAGCGTCATTAAATTTAGAATTTCTTTTTACATTTAGTTATGAATTCCCCGCTTCTACATATTTTGGATCGGTTTCTCAATTTCATAAGTTCATATCAGCAAATGCTTTATTTACTTCTGATATGGCTCTTTAGATTGTTGTTCTCTTAGAACAGCTGGATCTATTTCATCCATCATTGATTTTTCAATGATCTTTCTTTTTCTACTTTGTCTAAGTCGTCATTTTTTTTCTATTCTCCTACACCCATTCCCTGTACAGGATCCTTGATGTCCTTTGAGCCACTTAAATAGGGTTTTCTTTTACTTTCGCTACTAGTGTATGCTATAACTTCTTCAAATACATATGAAGTTTCGTTGCTATAGAAATTCTTGGTAGTGTCAGAACTTCTAATGTTTGATAAGAAGTTATCTTAGTTAAGGACGTGGTCTTCACTTCCTGACCCTTTATCTGAATTGTGTAATTCAGTTAATACCTGAGATGTCATCTTCTTTAGATTTCTACATATATTTAGAGTTTCATGAGATGCATCAATTTTTTTTATTTAATAATAAAGTTATATCAGTTTTTCCAACTCCGTGGTGTAAGTGTATAATTCCTGTCATTTGATTTAATAAACAAAGAATTTTCATGATTTTTTCAGTTAGATCTCGCCTTTGATTAAGCTCTAATACCAGTTTTGTATGACAAAATTCTCCTTTTGTCAGGAATGACATATTCTAAACTTGAGATGGGTCAATTTTAGTTTTTTGAGAAGTATGAGGTGTTTCAGGAGAAATGTTGAGAAGTGAGGTGTTAAAAAGGAAATTAGCCAGAGAGTTGGCAACTTGCCAGCATTGGCATTTTATCTTCTCTATGTGTGTACGTGCGCGCGCGTGTATATATATATATATATATGCATATGTGTGTGTATATATATATATGTATATGTATACATATAGATATGTATATGTATACATATACATACACGCGCGTATGCGCGCGCGCGCCCACACACACACACACATAGGAGACCTTAGCCAAGGGTTAGGACTTGTTAGTTCATTAGCAATTCGTCGAATAAACTCTATTTTACCTGTTATGTAATAAAGATTTTTATTTTTTTGGTAAAATTTCTTATGTACAATGCATTACTTTTGATGTATATGCACACATACTTGCAAAGAAAGAAAGGAGTATGGGACAAAAAACGGAGTTGAATTGAGTTGAGAACATGTACAGGGTTTGGCCTCCAAATAAGCAAACCCAGCCAAAATCCCTCTAACACTAACTAACAGGCCGACTAGTCAATGAAGAAACTTGAATTTTACGATTTTAGGCTTAACACTGGCCGGTTGGTTAGAAAGAAATTTTATAATTTCTTTTGTTAAATGTAGATGGTTGGTCAGAGAGATTGATCTTGACAAACAGAAATAACAGAGGGAAACTGGCCAGTTTGTCGAAAACTGTCCAGTTTGTCCAATAAGTTTTTAAAGTCTTTTAAATTTTCAATCATTTCTCGATTCAACTTGGGGCTTTCTCCATATATATATTTAAGATACACCTTTCAGAAAAGGCAAATGACTCTCGTTCTCCCAGACTAACCCCAATAGCCTCCGAAGACAACCCGTCAATTTTTGAGATTAAAGTTTGATCTTTTTCCCACTCTTTCAATAAGGTGAAACTCATTCACTTGGATGGGCACTTTTGTCTGAAGATGGTCATGAGTTTGCGTATGGTTGTAGTTCATGAAGATATGCTTTGGGCTGCTTGCAAACTTTGGTATCCACAATATTAGGGGTGGCAATTGTAACCCAAACCCATTTACCCGCCCAAATTTGCCCGTTAAAAAATGACCCAAAACCACCCATTTAGATAAATGGGTCAAATACGTCAAGAATATTGCAACCCATTAACCCATTAATTTGTATGGGTTACAAATCGTTGCCCATTACCCATCAATAAATATGTCTCATTTTTCTCTCTTCCCTCTCGGAGATATGACAATTACTCTAGAAGATGTAGGGTACATCTTAAGGTTATCGGTGATGGGACGGCCGGTAATTGCTCCTCCGTCGGAAGCAATGAATAAGAGAACCGCTAGGGACTTCTTCACTTTGATACCTGAGGAACAATTTAGGTCTGGAGGTATAAAGTTGAAGTGGTTGGTAGATACCTACAAGGTTTTTTCGGAAAACTATATGGACGAGATGCTTGTGTTGTACACACAAGCTTTCTTCTTGTGGGTGATGGGGGCAATTTTATTCCCAACGACGTCGAAGAACACGGTCAGCGTGAAATATTTACCGTTGTTGGGTAACCTGTAGGAGGTTAGGGATTACGCCTGGGGTGCAGCAACTCTTGCGTACCTGTACCGAGCATTGCACAAGGCAACGAGGCCCGACTCCAAAGCTATATGTGCATGTCTCTCGCTATTGCATGTATATCATATAAATCTTGATTACGTGTTCGATTTTTTTTTGTTGAATTGACAATAAATTTTGACGATACTTTATATAATTTTTCTTTGCTCTCAGGTGTGGTCTTATCAATACCTTGCTACTGGCGCACCCAGGCGTAGGGACGGAACCGATAATGTGTGGCCTCGGTTGTGCATCTGGGAGTACAGCCGGAAGGCCAGCCACTACCTGAGGAGAGACAATCCCCATCACAACATTACGTACTATCGGGGGGAGCTCGACTCGTTATCTCCGGGCCAGATGCGTTGGGCACCGTACAAACGTTTGGCGCGACGGGTGGGAGAGTCGTTCATCTTCACACTCTTCGGGTTGCAACGCACACCCTTGATCCACTTCGAGGTCGCAGAGTGGCAGCTGCCAAATCGCGTTATGCGCCATTTTGACTGCTTGCAGGGGTTCCTAGCCGATGCCCCGAATATGATGGTTAACAGGAAGCCACCGGGTGTCGGACGGTTTGGCAAGGCGAATGCGCACGACTTGTGCGCACCAGAAATTAAGGTTTGGAATTCCTGGCTAGACACACTGATGTCCATTCTATCGGAGCCTGACCCCGTGATCAGCACCGAACAGTACAATGATGGTACTACCGCATCACCCGGAGGAGAGTTGCCCCAGTAAGGTTTGAATGCGGGGAGATGTACGCGCCTAGGGGTCAGATCGATGAGCGTATGGCATGCGATCTGGTAAGTTGCCCAACAACTGCTTTACATTGAATTTGATGATTTTAAGTTGGTGTTTGAAGTCACTTATTTATTATCTCTTTGGGGATGTAGGTTAATGCCTCGCTCGCCTTCTTCTAGAAGTTGAGCAAGCGAAGGGATCTGGTGGATGCAATGGGCGAGGAGCTTCGCCAACAGGCGAATGCGTTGGCATTTTGCTGTGGGAGTTTTTTGCACCAAGCAACGGGACAACCTTCGGGCGTCAGCCCGAGAATCGGTTATCCGGGGTGGCAGGCCCCTTACGTGAGCGAGGGATATGGTGATCCCTCGGGACAGACTTCGAGGGTGAGCCAGGGATACGGTGGTCCCTTTGTACCAGGAATGGGTGGTGAATGGGGACCGCCAAGCACCATGGGCCAGGTTCAAGCGCCGTGGGAAGAGTACAGTGCGCCCTCGTTCACTTTGCTTCCGGACTCGGAACCTCAACCCCTCTCTCAGAGTCAAGTCACGTAGGACTGGGGTTTTAGAAACATCAGTCTATCCGAGACACTGCCCATTGTCCCGTGGGCGGGATCATTGGTAGCCGAAGGAGGGAAATATCCCCCGGTCGACCCCCTAGGGCAATATCGCAAAGGGCATCCATTGAAGCCCCTAAAGCCGCATAAACGCCAACTAATCCGAGAACGTTATTTAAGCGGGCCCCCCCCAAGACAAAGCGTCGTATAGTGTGGATCAACCGAATGGGTTGGATTACTGTTGCTCGTGGGAAAAAATGGCCTCACTGGCTCCGGTGGATTGGTTAGACAACGGTGTCATCTCTACCTACGTGGAGATTCTGAAGCAAAGAGGTCGGGAGCGGCTGAACGAGTATCCGGGCATTTTTTTGGTGGATGATTTTTTTCATAGCCTCATAGTATCTGAATGGTGTGAGTGGGGCTAGCTAAGGGGGCAGAAAAATTTGAGCGAGTGGAAACCGTCTGCTAACCTACGAGCGTATCTAACTAAGGATAATCTAGTGAGCGCAAGGGTTGCCCACGTGTTTCTAATCCCATTTTTAGGGGAAAGGCACTGGCACTTGGTTTGCTATGAACCAACACAGAAGATCGTATCAGTCAGCGACAGTCTCCACGACGATACCATCAAGATGCCTGTGTTGTGGATGTACAAAGGCCAATTGGATGCTATGGTAATGTTACGATTGTTGTTTTAATGCTTATTGTAAATTGCCAATTGTAAGTGTTAACTCGTGTCTTACGCCGTTTTCTATTTCTCGTAGAATCTATTTTGTGACATGCTCCACAGTATCCGTGATGTAGGACTACCGGCGCGGCCAAAGCTCCAATACCGATTGAAGAAGAGGAGGCCCAAGCAACATAATACTTCGGACTGCGGTGTCTTCGTCTGCATGTACATGGACTACATTTGTCGGTTTGAGAGCCTCAAGGCGACCGTCTGGAGTCAAGAATGTGTAGAAGGCTTTGTTCCCAACCTATCTTGGCTGCACCTACAGTCCCACTGGGGCTCCCAATTCTCATGGTCAAATTTTCAACGGTCACAGGTCGGTCAAAGCGTCACATAATCAAGTCACATGCATTTTTTCCTTTGTGAAGCAGCCTTGGTGTGCCTTCCCCCTTAAGGGGGTCGGCCACCAACCCTGACGACCGACTACCGTCGTCCGTGACTCTCGTCGACCGCGTGCCCGCTTTGCAACTCTCATCACCCGCACGCTATCTTCGCGACCTTCGTCGCCCGCCTCCGTGCGCCAGCTCTGCGACTCTCGTCGCCCGGGCACCATCTCCGCGACCTTCGTCCCCGCGTCCGCGCGCCAGCTTCGTGACCTTCGTCGCCCGTGTCCGCGCGCCAGCTCTGCCCACCCCCGCGCGATAACTTTGTGACTCTCGTCACCCGCACGCCGTCTCCGTGACCTTCGTCGTCGATGCCCACCCACCGCACCCTCACACGCCGCCGCGCCCATGCAGTGCGTTGCTTATACAACCATCCCCTCTGGCTCTCTGTCTCGCTACGTGTCCCCGACATCATGTATCGTCCGGCGACACTCATCACCGCTCTCATGCACCATTCTCAAGATATGTGCCCCGACACTAGGTATTGTCTCGCGACGGTAGTCATCGCACCGATGCGCCACAATCATGTTATGTGCTTCTCTGGGGAGGGGGGGCTCCGCTCGTAGTGCTCCGGCACGAGGATCCCTCGCAGCGGGATGGGCTCACAACCTTAAAGCCATCGCCGGCACAATCACGGGGGGCTCCGCTCGTAGTGCTCCGGCATGAAGACCCCTCGTAGCGGGATGGGCTCATAACCCTAAAGCCATTGCCGACACAATCACCGAGGGCTCCGGCCCTCGCAGCGGGATGGGCTCACAACCCTAAATCCATCACCGGCATAATCACCGGGGGCTCCGACCCTCGTAGCAAGATAGACTCACAACCCTAAAGCCATCGCCGACACAATCACCGCGGGCTCCGGCCCTCGCAATGGGATGCGCTCACAACCCTAATGCCATTGTCGGCACAATCACCGGAAGCTCCGGCCCTCGCAGCGGGATGGGCTCACAACCCTAAAGCCATCCCCGACACAATCAGTGGGGACTCCGGCCCTCACAGCGGGATTGACTCATAACCCTAAAGTCGTCCCCGACACAATCACGGGGGGCTCCGGCACGAAGACCCCCCGCAACGGACTCTGAGCATTGAGCTGCGAGCATGCCCACTCATGTTACCTTTGATCGCCGACACCACCAGGGCAATGACCCACACCCGGGTCATTCCGGGACAGGAGCAGGTCCTTAGAGAGCATCACGCCTAATCCGCCTGACAGTTGGCTACAGGGACAACCTTCACCGCTGTCAGGTTCTCTGCGCGTCTCTTGACGCATCTTGTGGGATTCAGTAAAGGCTTGGACCGGTGGCTGGGGCAACGGGCTGCTCTAACCATGCTACCGCGGCATGGTCAGTCTCCTCAGACAGGCAGAGAGATGCTGCAAGGGCAGGGCAGCACGAACTTGGGGACCGGCAGTCCAATGGAGAATCGGTACTTTGGACCCCCTGGCGACGTGTCACTCCCAGAGGACGACAGGTGTTGGCTGATGACACATTCACATTTTTTCCTATAAATAGTGGACTTTGGGGCTTATTCAAATAGCTCTCTCTTATTTGACATTTTCACTTTCTCTCTCTAAAAGACCCATTCTCTCTGGAATTCTAGTGGGAGAAACACATTTGGACTCCTGACATCGGACCCTCGACGCTGGACCCTTGACTTGGACCTTGACTCGGGCTGTTGACTGCCGGCCCTGTTCATCGTCGCCTTGCCTGCGCGACGCTGCTAGCCCTCGCGACCTGTCTGGGGAGCCTTGCTCTCAGCCGTTACTCCATCCTTGTTGTCTCCCACTTTGCCAACTTGGAAGCTGATTCAGACAGCATCATTTGTGGCACCTCCGTGTAGCATCGAACCCCTTTCCTTGCCATCAGGCTTTAGATATAGGATAGCTTGGGAAATTATGAAAGGCCGGCCTAAAGCGGTTATGTTTATTGAAAATCCATTTAAGGACGAGAATCCGGCTCAACATGAGGACCCCAGTTGACATTGTAACATTCGAATAAGTTTTTTTAATAAATCTTCATTATTTTTATGAAAGCTGTCATTAGTATGATTTGATTTGTGTTGAGATCAGTTGATTTGGGTTGAAGATGATTGATTTGACAGATTTGATTAGATTTACTTTGAGTTGACGTATATATTTGGGTTTTTTTTTCTCTCATTGAATGATTGAATGGTGGGAAACAAAATTGAGGGAAAGTCCTATAAATTGTTTCTGCTTCACCGTCCGCTACACAGTGTAGCGGACGTATAGAAAGCAAAAAAATTTCCAATAGTTGGAGTTTAGAGTTTCTGGTGCGCCATTCGCTACACAACGTAGCGGACGTACAGAGAACAAATTTTTTTCTAAGTGTTGGAGTCCAGAGTTTCTGCTGCGCTGTCCGCTACACAGTGTAGCATATGTATGGAGAACAAAAAACTTTCCAAGTGTTGGAGTCCTTAGTTTCTGCTGCGCCGTCCGCTACACAGTGTAGCGGAAGTATAGAAAGCAAAAAAAATTGAAGTGTTGGTGTTATATCCCGATCTTAGGTTTGAATTTTTAATTTTAACAAATTTTACTTAATTCTTTTAGCGGCAAATTTTACAAGTAACAATATTTGCGCCTTTTTAGCGACGAACTTTTTTAGCGTTAGCTTATTTCTCTTTAATGACCTTTAGTGAAAATTGTAGAATCATAACTTATAATTTACGTTAGTAATTATAAATGATATTGATTGTGGTCTTTAGTGACGATTAGCGTTAATGACATTTTTTTTATATAGTTAACGTCGATACTTTATTAACAAGTTTTAGCAACGAGCAAGTGTAGCGGGGTTCGGTAATAAACCGTTAACTTATTTTAATATGTCATCTTTCATAAATAACTATATTAGGCATTTTGTAACAATAAAAATTCCGGGTAGAATTTAAATGGCTCATGAAATGGTAGGGGGATTTATTGTAATTATACAAATTAGGGTTATATATATATATATATATATATATAAGACATAGTCGTGGGCAGCCACCCTTAGCCGTCAGAAAACCTAATGCCTGATAAGAAGGAGATATCAGGAGATAGAAGAGAGCTTGAAAAAGGGATTCTCCGGCAAGTTTCCGACGATCAATAGTAAATTCGGTAAGCCTTCTCTCAGCTTTTTCTCTATTAGCTTATAGAATTCAGTTTAAAATTCACTATTGTATTGCATATATGACTACGGGTCTATAAATCTGTTGGGTGTGAGAACCTGTGAAGAGGGGGGAAATTTGTTAAGTGTTTTAAAGGGGTTTAGTATTATGCCGTGAGAGTACCGGGTAGGGTGAGTGCAAGGTGGTCACGGGTGTACGGGTTGGACCCATGAACGACCATGGCTGTATAGGGGTTATGACTTACGGCACCGTCAAGGATCACATGAAGGTAGAAGCAAACCCAGTAGCTGCGGCCGAGATAGAGAACAGGTTGGACGTGGTGTGTGTGTATGTAAACTGGGTGGGCCCGTTAGTGTGTCTATGTGGTTAGAAGCAAACCCAATAGCCGCGGCCGAGATATGATCATGTAATTAGAGTTGTAGAAGTTTTAATTTCCGCTGCAGCTTATATTGATTCTAGCGAGTAAGGCCTGGCAGAGCCCTTGGTTGGAGTGTATTGGGTCTGCGGTCGGTCACGTGCCTAGCTCGTGGGTCTGCCCGTGGGTTCGGGTCGTGACAGTTGGAGTCATAGTTTCTGCTGCGCCGTCTGCTACACAGTGTAGCGGGATATATAAAGTAAATTTTTTTCTAAATGTTGGAGTCCGAGTTTCTACTGCTCCATCCGCTACACAGTGTAGTAAATGTATAGAAAGCAAAAAACATTTTAAGTGTTGGAGTCCAGAGTTTCTGCTGCACCGTCCGCTACACAGTGTAGCGGATGTATAGAAAGAAAAAAAAATTCTAAGTGTTGGAGTCCATAATTTATGTTGCGCCGTCCGTTACACAGTGTAGCGGTGAAGAACAAAAATATTTCTAAGTGTTGGAGTCCTTAGTTTCTGCTACACTGTCCGCTACACAGTGTAGCGGACGTATGGAGAACAAAAAAATTTCTAAGTGTTGGAGTCCAGAGTTTCTGCTGCGCCATCCTCTACGAACAAATTTTTTTCTAAGTGTTGGAATCCAGACTTTCTGTTGCGCCGTCAGCTACACAGTGTAGCAGACGTATAGAGAACAAATTTTTTTCTAATTGTTGGAATCCAGAGTTTCTGCTGTGCCGTTCGCTACATATTGTAGCGGACGTGTAGAGAACAAAAACTTTTCAAAGTGTTGGATTTAGTTATTGCTGCGCCGTCCGCTACACAGTGTAGCAGACATACAGGAAACAAATTTTTTTTTTGAAATGTTGGAGATCAGTCTTTCTGCTGTGCCGTCCGCTACACAGTGTAGCGGACGTTGCTAATTCTGTTTTATGAAATTGGTGACGGAATAAATGTTTTAGCGATGTAATCAACAATCTCAATATCTCAAATGCACGAGTAACAATAAAAAATCATCAATTAACAGCCTCAAATCATCAATTAACAATCACAATTCTCAAATGCAGAATTAAGAACCTAAAATTATCAAACAAATGAACATTAACACAAAATTGTTCATAACTTGATTTAGGGTTCAACATTGGGGGAAAGGTTTTTCACAAGTGCTTTGATCAAACACCATCACTTGAAAACGCATATGCCCCATGTGTTTAAAGATTAGAAAGTCCCCTAGATAAAGGTCATGCTCCTGCACGAATTTGTTCCAACCCTCTTCGAAACAAATTTGCTCTTGGTCGCACTTTATCTTGATTTTAACAAGCCATGACCCCTTGCGGCTGGTTAAAGTTGCTTCGAAATAAAGTGTGGTAAGCAATCTGCAAAAGGCTACCGGTATGGCCTAATATATTCATAATACAGTAAGACAGGTAAGTTTTTAACCAAAGATAAAACTTTTAACACACACAAAAACACAAAGAAAAAGGGATGGCCTACAAGTTCTGTATGAAAACCAGGCATCATGACCTTGAAGAAGTGTCTGCCGACTGAAACGTCCCTGTTCACCGAAGTAGAAGCCATCAGGATGGATCTGTCGTCGGAGGTGGCACCGCGTCGGGGGGATCTTTAGGGATGTCGCTGGAGGCGTCGCGGCGTTGAGGGGAGAACGGGGTTATCGCCGGAGGTGGCGCGGCGTCGGGGGGTGGACGATGGTGTCGCCGGAGATGTGGGTTGTCGTAGAGGGGTCACAGGTGGGTGAGATGTTCGAGACAGATAGAGAAACGGGAGAAAGAAGAATGGCCGATCTGTTAATATTTAACAGGAGTTTGGGCGACGTGTTGGAGTTTTAAACTGTGCAGACACGTCCGCTACATTGTGTAGCGGACACAAAGAACACCAAAAGTTGTTTTGTGCAGAGTCGTCCGTTACATTGTGTAGCGGACAAAAAGAACACAATTTTTTTTTTCTAAGTGATGGAGTTTTAGGATTCTGCAGAGCCGTCCGCTACATTGTTTAGCGGACATAAACAACCCTAAGATTCCAAATGCACTGTCCTCTACACTATGTAGCGGACGGGACAAATCAACAAAAAAAACTTAAACTTAGATTTGATGGCTTTCATAGGTCCATCAGAAATAAAATTCCAGTCTTTGGTCGAAATATTATTAGAAAACAATTACAAAAAATTATTACAAATGTCAAACAGACTTGATTGATGGCTTATACAAACAATTAAAGGTCCACTGCAACTTCTTCTTCCTCGTCTTGCAAACCCCCTGGACTTATCCCCAGTGATTTGTAATGGTTCCGCTTGTCATGGTCGGTCATTTTGTTGCACAATGCACATTTTCTCAGCTTTTTAGGTTGAGTTGCCTGTTCAATAGAGCTCTTCATCTGCGTAGATTTCTTACGCGGCCTTTCGTTTTCGATATAATTGGATCCAAAGGCCGGATATCATTGTCGTCTTCCTCTCTCGGCTCATCATCTTCTGATCCCGTTATAGTCTCGGTGTCAACCGCATTGCTGACTGAAGCTACTTCCAATTGGTTGACGATGGGCTCTTGCTACTGAGCTAACTCGAAGAGATGTTTATATTCGGCCATTGTAGAAACACCTTTTACGGACAAACGGGTGAACATTGTCACCAGATGATTATACCGCAATGTCTCTGATTTCTCAAAGTCAGTATACGGGTGCTCCGGAAAGGCAATGGTACCGTGCAATCTGTTTGCACCTTTCATCCACCGTGGCAGGACATAATTATCGGGGATTGTCCTGATATTCTTCTGGGTGAAAAACTGCAGAATGTGTCTACACATGATGCCATGGAACTCAAACTTCTACACATGTCACCGAGTCCGTCAATGTGTCGTGGCTCACCATATAAATTCTGCGCAGCTTCTCAGAGACGAGGTCATTCACGAGCGACTAAACCTTGTACTCACGCGTAGACTTTTCTGCCACCTTGTTTATACTGTATCGTCCTAATTTTCGCAGCTCTACTTGGTAGAGCATGAAGATCTTCATCGTATAGACTTTGGCACCATTCAGCTCCAGCAGGGTCTCAAGCAACCTTCTCCTTTGTTTGTACATGGTTGCAAAGTCTGCTGCCCTTTCTTTCACGAATAACGACGCAACCGCTTTTTGTGCAGATGTGATGAAACTCTTCAAATTGGTAGATGTACCCACATAACTATCGAACGTGGCATTCATAGATTCACTCATGCCCGTCGTTTTCATGCCCACAGAAAAATGTCTCCTCATGTAAACGCCAATCCATTGCTCTTTGAGCTCGTACAAGTGCTGGAGCCACTCGTTGTCTTGCAATGAGTAATCCTCAACAAGCTTTTCCCACCTATCCTTAAATTCCTCAATCGTTAACGACTTAATAACGCACTTTTCAAAATCCTGTTTAAAGTATGGATACTTTGCATACACGTGATGCAGATGTTCAGGATATTTGTTGCTTATGTGCCAAGTGCACAAGTTGTGTCGAGTCTCTGGGAAGACGGTAGCAATAGCCTTCTTCATTGCCAAATCTTGATCGGGGATGATAACTTTGGGTGCTTTGTTATTCATGGCCTCCAGCCACACCCTAAACAACCATACAAAATAACCCTCGCTCTCGTCCCTTAACAAGGCGAACCCGAATAGGATGAAGTGATAATGATGATTGACGCCCGTGAAAGGAGCGAACGGCATCGAGTACTTGTTGGTACGGTATGTGGTGTCGAAAGTCACGACATCGCCAAAATGCTTATAAGCTAGCCTCGAATGACCGTCGAACCAAAAAATTGTGCTAACTCGATGATCGTCGTCAAGTTTATAATCAAAGGTAAACTGCGAGTTCTCTATCTGAATCCGCTTCAATAGACTCATTGTGGATTGAGCATCATTGAGGTCATACGCGGCTCGTCTTTGGGTTCGGACTACGTTACGAACGTCGTGTTAAAGTTTAGATTATGAATTCCTCTAGCCTGTTCAGCAAGAACATTAATCATGTTGGTAGGTCCTAGCCGCGCATTGCTCATTGTCTGAATCAGGCTCATTACGACCTTACCCATCTTCTTGTGTTGATGCATCTGACTCACCTTAGAAGGGGTTACTAACGGGTGATTGTGTGCCAGTTCCAAACTAGTAATAAGCCAATGATCTTGTTTGGGTTTATAGCATACGAACATCTTGACCTGGCAATTCGTGCGCGCAAAGCAGTCCCGTCTTCTACGCGAATATCCTATTTCGTCATCACTGTCATCGTTGCCTGCGCATGTCTCATTTTGCAGTGGGTTTCTGCCCCTATGACACTCGTATAAGCGAGAGCATTTTTTTTTGTTATGTTGCTTGTTCTTGTAGTCTTTATTCTATTGCCAAAACCAACCCTCAATGAAAACACTCGAAAACATTCTTCGGCTTCTTCCAATGTTTGAAATGTTCGTCCTAGATACAGATCACTAGCATCGACGGGGGTGTTGGAGCTCGCCACGAAATCAGACATTGTGAAACAAGACCTATGTAGACTTAGATTACGCTTAACTATCAAATGGCGTTTCTTGAACAGCCTTCATGAATAGACCAATTTAGGATGACAAATATACCAAACATAATCTCAAAAGTGTCTCCAATTTAACAATTATTAATTTATTGAACATATCAAATTAAAATTACTAATATAAATAGACAAATTCATCATGCCAAAACACAACAAACATAATCTCCAAAAATTCGAATTTAACTATAATAAACTTGTTGAAGTTAACGAATTTCAAAAAGTTCGAATTTAACTATAAAAAATTTGTTTCAAGTTAACAAATTAATTTCTTGAACATCACAAATTAAAACTTCTTTGATGAATATAGTGATAAATCCCAAAGAAATATATATATTCATCCAAAATACTTTATCAAGTGTTCACCATTCACAAACTTACCTTGGTTGAGAGAAGCTTGAAGCAAATGTTACTCGAAGCTTGAAGGGAGCTGAAAATGGAAGCAAGTGAATCTCCAGGAGATGAAAATGCTAAAAGAGCTGAGAATTAGGGAACTTTTGGGTATAGCTGCAATACTGTCCGCGATACTGTATGGCGGACAGTATTGGGGGACAGCTCTGACGTGTGCAGAAATAAATGTACAGAAATTAAACGCCGTGTGTCAACCGTGTCAGTCAAAAAGTCATCCGATACACTGTGTAGCGGACGACTTTTTGACTGACACATGTCAGGACCAGAAATTCGTCCGCTACACAGTATAGCGGACGAGGGAGGAGGGGCAATCTGGTAAAAAATACCGTCCGCTACACTATGTAGCGGACGACTGACAGCTTTTGAAAAAAAAAAGATCTGGGCAGTCCATCCTTTCAGGATGGACGGCTAAATCGCGCTAGCAAAATCTTTTATTTTGCTAGCGCTATCAACGGATCAGCTCCTATATATATATATATATATATATATATATATATATATATATATATAGGAGCTGATCCGTTGATAGCGCTAGCAAAATAAAAGATTTTGTGTTTGTGTGTGTGTAAGAAATGGGTTACAAAGCTAATTACCTGAATCTGTAAGAAATGTAGAAGGAAAATGTTTGTAAGAAATGTATAATGTAATTGCAAAGTTTCAGCTTAAGTTTTGCCTGAACTTGGGCCACTAGAACAGAATTTGAGACCCTAATACTAGCTTCATGCAAAGTTGACATGTTTATCTAGCCAATTACCCAAATTTATCTAACCAAGTTGATCATTATACCAGTGATGGTAAGCATAAGCTCCATTAATTAATGGTTTGCCAATGTTGCCGATTACATTAACAAAAGGTTGTAGAAGTTCCCATGAAGAGAACTTCAACTTTGTTACGTTGCTAAACTTCAGTCCTAATAAAAAAGTCAACGCCAAAAAAGTCAGCAGGTCGGGTCAAAATTGGGTCAGTCCATGTGCTGTGTCTGGTCAGAAACTGGGTCGACTGAGAAATTGTCAAATTGGTCTGGGTCTAGGTAAATGGGTCATGTTGGGATAATGGGTTAAACCAACCCATTTAATGATTGACCTAGTTAACCCATAAATAAATGGGTCAGCCACCCATTTTACCAAAAACCATTTGACCCAAATCCAAACCCAACCCACCCACCCATTTTGCCAGGCCTACACAAGATCATAGCTTCTGATTCAGCCCTCACGAGTTTTGCACTATGTATGATGAAGTTGTGGCGTTGTTGGATAAACCGACAGGATTACCCATTGATGTTCTTGTCATCTAATATGGATAGATCAATTTCGTTCATGGTAACCACATTCGGCTCTCTCCCTTGATAGAATATTTTTCTGCTAAGCTGGAGAATCATGATAAGCATTATGCGAGCTGCCGAGTGGCTACCTTGGCACTATGTCTGGTTGCCAAGTATCTTACTATTATGGGTCCGAGAGTTGCCAATATGAGGTTAGCTAAGCTGATACCTCATATGTCCTTGTAAGGGAGAACTTAAAGTCTGGTAGTGGTAGCTCAAACCATTAATGCCATTACCGAGCTACATAGGGACCCTAATGCAGCATTCAGGGTAGCCCCTTGCTTTTTTACATTTGGCTATCGGATCACATGTGATTGATGGCCATACCTACTGAGGTAAGGTATTATCATTGTTCTTTCCTTTTTAGGCCTTTGTTGTTTGAAGGTCGTTCGGCATAGATGCTTGGACCTAATTTTTCTTTTTCAAAGAATCCAGGGATATTTATTGGTATTGCAACTGGTGGAGGACCCACGGACCCATTCCGCGGACTCCCGAGTATCAGTGTGTTCGCCTCCCTAGGGCTGCGCACTTCGTCGTTTTACTTCACCTGTTGAATTTTGATGTTGTCTTGTTATAAGCAGATTGTTTCGGCATCTTACATTTCTTCTTTGTGAGAGAACTTACTCTTTCTCCGATTAAGACAACTTCTCAAGAATGGGAGACACATCCATATTAGCATCGGTCTGTAGAGGATGGGACGTTTGTTACTGGTACATACCATGTTGCTCCAATTTGTGTCAGATTCTTAATCTATTGGCTCGCGCCTCGCATTCGGAAGACAATTTTGGCTACTGAGAATAGAGTGCGGGCTAAATAGACTGGAAGTTTTTCGAGTAGAAATGATATCAAATTCCTTGTGAGGGCTAAGGTGGAAGCTCATTCCCAATAAGGTTTAGGGCCTGACCCCCAAGACTCTCGTAAATCATCAGAGAGCATAGTTTAAGAGACCCAAGTCATATGGATCTAACAATCTTGGATTGGATCTTAGTTGTTTGAAAAAAAGTTTGATGCAGACGGAAATTAGATGTGGGCCTTGCACTTTGATAAACCTAGGACCAGACGGTCTCTTCCAGCTAGAGGAAATAAACATAAAAAAAGATGGCTGAATATCGAGGCTACACCGGGCTTTGAAGATGAAGCTGATGCTTATGTCCAGGGTGAGCTTGATCGAAAGCGTGGAGATGGGGTGAACACTATAAAAACAGGGAGTGGTTTAAAATTCGACTCCGGGACTCAAGAAGAGTGGATTTCGGTAATGGAAAGACTACTCTTAGGTTGCTGATAGGACTTTGAACTTTTTTCTTTTGCCCTAATTTTGGTCTAGGCCGCCCTTTGCAAGAATTTTGTCCTAACGGGCATTTTGTCATTACCCTGTCGGTCTCTACTTCATTTTTACTGATTATTGGCCTTTTTAACGTAACACATAAACATGTAAATATGCATAAATCAAACCCCGAGTTTATTTCTATATTATTGGCTTGAACTCGACATTGGGGGTCGAATTGCCTACGACTCCGATCAGAATAACTGGAATCGAAACCACTATATTTCGACTATGGTCTTATGGAAAGAAAATTAATGACTGAACTGGACCAAGTTAATTACTTAAGTCATATAACTAGGCCTAAGCTTAATAATAAACTTTAATTAATAATAAAGCCCAATATTTATTTAATTAAAAAGAACCATAAAAATGGGGTGCCCACAGAGTCCCTCGGTTTGGGAGCTAGCGCGCGCATGAATATCACCAAAAACAACACATTTTTGTAGTAAAATACGAAAATAGATCATAAGACTCTAATCAGACTAGTTGATATTACACTTATACCATTTCACACACTACACATCCTCGTCCCTTTCTCACCAACCCTTGCCCCATCACCCTTACCTACCCCTTTTCCGCCATCATTCCACCCTCCCAAACACAACAATGCTGCTGCCCGTTGCGGCATTGTGCTCACATGTGCTACGCACACTCACATACCATATTACAACACACCTACACATATACCTAAAGCCCCACCCACCTTTAGGAGCCTTCCCTTATTGCCATCCCCTCCCTTTCATCCTCCCACACCCAAAACACACATAGCATACCCCATAAACGCATAGTTACAGCTAGGTTCTCCACACAACTCAACCCGAATACAGAAACAAGAATTTATCCAAATTAAAACCCTAATTGAATGTTGAGAGAGAGAGAAAGATTACCCTTTACGGATTCGATTTTGATGTTTTTTTTCTCTTCTTCTTCCTTTTTCTTTCCACGAGCTCTCTGCTCCTTCCATCCGTTGTTTCTCTGTTTTTGTTGCCAGGTTACTGTTCAATTTTCCCTCTTTTTTCTTAATTATATTTCCCTCCACCAAATTCTTTTTATCCAATCTTCTATTTGTTTCAACTTCTATTCAATCCCTTAGTTTATCATTAAATCTCCTTAGTCATCATACAACCATATAGGACATGGCATATTTAGAATTATTTTCTCCAAAGTTTTTACACATAATACCATATTCTCAAAATTTCAATCCCCCAAACTTTTCAAAATTGCATTTTGGCCCCAACACTTTAGTAAAATTACATTTTGACCCAAGGCCAAACTAACCCCTCATTTTCGTTTCTAATACTTGATTATCGATAAAAATAATGCTATCGATAAAATTAATGCCCTCGATTAACCTAATTCTCGATTAGACTAAGTCATGGTATTATATCCTCCACCCCTTAAATAAAATTTCGTCCTCGAAATAAGGACAAACCTCATCCTGCAAACAAACAAATGCGGATATCTTTACCGCATTAACGCCTGGGGTTCCCAAGTGCTATCTCCTGTCGCGTGATTTCTCCAGATGACTTTGACCACCTTTATCGATGCCTCCAGGTACGAGATATTATCTCGAATTTTAATATGTTCCAACTATATCGCATGCATAGAATCGGGTTCATACTTCCTTAACATTGATACGTGATAAAAGTTATGCAATTGACTCAATCTCGGACATAGATCAAGCCTATATGCTATCTTCTCGATCCTAGACATGATTTTACACGGTTCGATGAACCTCGGACTTAATTTTTTCCACTTACTAAATCACTTGATTCCCTTCCATGGTGACACTTTCAAAGGTATTAGGTCACCTACCTCAAATTCTAATATTTTACGCCTCTTATCAACATAGCTTTCTGCCAATTCTGCGCAATACGAATTCCTTCTTGAATAATCCTCACCTTATCTTCTATTCCTTGCATAATTTCGTGCAGAAACAGTCTTCATTCATCAACTATGATCCAACAAATAGGCGTGCGACATCTTTAGCCATACAACACTTTTTAAAGATTCATTTTCTATGCTCGACTGATAACCATTGTTATAGGAGAATTCGACTAAGGGTAACTGTTCACCTTGTACTCTGCCCAAAATAAATAATGCAGGCCTTCAATACTCTTCCAATATTTATATCGTACGTCCAGACTGGTCATCCGTCTAAGGTAAAAGGCCGTCCTCATGATCAACTTCGTTGTCATTTCTTCTTGAAAACTTTTTCAAATTCTAAAGATGAACCTTGCGTCTCTGTCGAACACAGTAGTTGCTAGAACTCCATAACGACTAATCACTCGCTTAAAATAAGTTTAGGCAAGTCGTTTAGAAGAATATTCTTCCCAGATAAGAATAAATCGGGACGTCTTAGTCAACTTATCCACTACAACCCAGATAGATCTATCTCTCTTAGTTGTTCGGGGTAACCTTAACACCAAAATTCATCGTAATGTTTCCCACTTCCACTCAGGTACAAAGAGTGACTGTATCTATCCAGCGATCTCCTTGTGATCCACTTTGACCTGTTGACATGTCAAACATTTGGATACAAACTTTGATATATCCCTCTTCATGCTAGGCAACCAAAAGTTTTGGCCGTAACTTAGGGTACATTTCCTTCTCCCCTGAGTGAATCGGTATTTAAGACTAGGAGTACCCTTCACAATTTCTTTTCTTAATTCATCATTAGGCGGAACATATATCCGACCTTCACATTCATACTTACCATCCTCATCACCATCAAAATCTTCCTCTCTTTTTTTTTTTTGGAATCTCAGCTGGATCTCAGCATTCTTTCACCTTGACCTTAAGCTTCCTTGTTTCAATTAAGAAGCACTGGTCACATTTTCATGTGAAACAGACTGTTACCTCTTTTTTTCCTTACTCAAACTTTGATTTTGAGTTTGTTCACATTCTTAATAATAGCCTTAGACTTAGAGATCATCACAGTCAGTTTTTCCTCAATAGTGCGTCTTAGAGATATTCTCAATAACTCTTCGATAGCCTCTTACTGAGCTTAGGAAGCTACTAATCTCAACGTCGATGTTTGACAATCCCCATTTCTTATCTTTTCAATTTTTCCTTACTCCTCTAACATTCTTCCGCATGAACCCCGTACGTTAGTTCTGTGGCTTACTCCAATATGTAAGACACGTTTTAATTAACATAGTTCGTACCCTTGTGCCTCAGTCTGCACCATCGACACTTTCTAACTCTTCCCCCTTGTCCTAAACTTTGTTCCGACTGTCCTTCACCTACTCTCTTCTCACATTTCTTTCCACTTTTCCAGTTTCGATCATGGATTCTACCTATTTTCCATTCATGCTCCCTTCTTTCCTCTCATACCTCACTATTTTCTGCCTCTATCACTCAATTTCTTTTTCTCTTACTTCCATAGCAATTCCCTATAGGAGCCTTCTTACTTGTTTTTTTAAGGAATATTTGAAACCCTTCTCCATTTGTTTTGCCTTTCGATTTTTCTATCATCACTTGACGAGGGCAAACAAGGCCAACTCACCAAATTTCCTGATATACCTTTCCACCTTTCTATCCTTCCACTTAGCACGAGAAACTTGTCTCCAACTTACTCTACAATTTAAGCAGAAAATATTTACCATCAACATATTAACTGAACCTATTCCAAGTAATTTACGCTCGATGGGTCCTCTTACTGCCTTCAACTTGTTTGTGCCCGTACTTCTAATCACGTGTAACCCCCTTTTTATGTATGGCTGGCAAAAATTATCTTCTAATGTTTCCCCATATCTTGTTACCTCAGCTACCTTCTCCATCTCTCAAATCCACGTAGTTGTCTACACTATATCATTTCTCGCCCATGAAATTCCACTCGGGCGGGCATCCTAAAAGTTTTGAGATCTACATTCTTTCTTCCTTTTACTGGGGCTACCATAATAGCAGCCATCGGTTGTACCATTGGAACTCCTACGATCTTTTTGTAGAAGTCGCACTAGCTCTTTCTCAAGGTCTTCTTGACCTAATGTAGCTCCCCACTTATTGCTTCTACTTACGTCCTCGACATTCACCATAATCACTTTTATTGAGGGTCCCTCTCGATTGGGAACCCTCTCTCGTCTTTCCAGGAAAGAGTAGCATAAGTTTTGAAATTAGGCACCATAATTTTAACTTTCTCGCTCAAATAGCTAATGGTTTTCATCAGTAGACAACATTTTGTTGCGATAGTATGTAAACGATACTTGTTCCATATTACCATTCTCCTCCTTTATAAAAAATTTTGGTTCGATTACAAAGGCAGACTCCACCCCTACTCATACACCCGTCAATCTTGGAGAAGCCATAACACTCGTTTAGCAATTCTACATTTCAATGACTCTCTTAGAATCATTCGTTGCATGTCTTCACGTGTAGCCCTATCAGAAGGGCACTCACAAACAACATGTCATACTTTTCGGACGACCCACGCACTGGTGTCCACCGTCTCCATTAATATCTAATTTGATACTCACTTCTTATCCTCTCATTCAACTTTATCTTTCCTTATCGCTTAGTTAATACCGCTAGTTAGGGACTTGATATGGCCTGTCTATTTGTCCCTTTTTCCTCGTCACTTAGAAGTACTTTCTCTTCCAAAAGTTCATCAAAACTCTACTCATTCTCACCCTCAGCACCTCATTTCTTCGTTCACGGTTTACACAATATAAGCGTTCAACCTCATTTATCCTCCCTGTAGGTCCTACAAATTCACTTCCTACCGGACCTTTATCTGGTTCTTTCAGCCCTAATTCTATCTCGTTTACATCTTCATTAGGATTCTTTTTTCGAGATCCGGCACCGCAAACTTGTCATCATCAAAGAACCCGTCAACCATTCTTCCATTTCCTGCATCAGTATCAGGAATGTTGAGGTCATAAATAAATATGCTTTAGCCAACCTCGGCCCACATATCTCAATTATCACCCTAATTCTGCCAAATTATCAAATTTCTCTACTCATCTCGTCGATAACTTAGGCATTCCACCAGACCATTCAAAAGTCTACAGGATCATATGCCTAGGCTCTCATACCAACTTGCGACACTCACCACCCTAGTGACATCGTCGGGCTGAATTATCAATTTTAATCACAATCAACCCTGTGCAGAATGCAGAGCAACTACACCTTCCAACATCATTAAACACTCCAAAATGCGTCCTTACAAAAAGTTTCTTACAAATATATATCACACTGCAATGGAAGACTTTCAAGTCCTTAAGCAACATAAACACTGCAACATAATACACGATTGCAGTCGTCTAGCTCTTCTCGACAAACCCCGTAGCTCAACCTTTACCTTACCTTTTCTAACTTGTCTCACATCACTCAACTTATCACCTCGCTCAGCTTTTCTAGCTTTTGCTTCGTTTCCCTTCCTAGGGTTCTCCTTGGTCAATTTTATAACCTAAACAACACAACATAAAGAATGAGCGCAAATTGCTCAGTAAAGACAACACGACGAGTATCGTGTACAAGTGATTCAAGAGAATTAGAGGAATAATAATCATGTAACCATAACAATGAATCAATAGTTTGCAATAAATTTCAGCACCAACATAATTTGTAAAATGATATTTTTTGGACTGAACAGCTTCTGGGCCCAACAGAACAACATTATTACTACCTCATCATGGACAAGATTAACTAACAGACTAGTTGACTGACTATGCAAGTGAACACTAACACAAGAATCGCCAAAGTAAACATCAATGAAATAGAAGTCATTATAATCATTAACATCAAAATAAAATCAAATGCAATGCAGACTCAGGCACGAGGGACTGGACTTGACCAGACACGACAGACTCGACTCGAGCGCCATACATCTTTTTTGGCAAGTGATCATATTTCACAGGCCATCCTCCTCATTTGATGTCCCATTATACGGGATGTTCATCTCAGCCTCAAATAATCAAAGAGATGTTGTCATCAAGAAGGGAACTCACAAGAGTGTTTATCCATAATCTCGTTACAGCTAAAACAACTAGGCTTCATCAACAGGGAGGACTAAGGGAAAATTTAACCACAAGTACTCAAAAACACTTTCAAATACGAGAAATATCAGTCATCAATAGTTACCGATATCTCATAACCACCACACCACAATCTTTACATATCATCACCAAACAACGACTGGGCGGACTCGGGAGAAATTTGCCACTAGACCTTAACAACGTTCTTAAATAAGAGAAATGTCGATTACCAATAAGTGTCAACATTACACCACAAAAATGCATCTATCTATACGCAACATCATTAATCAACGACAGGACAGACTCAGGAGAAATTTAACCACAAGTCCTTAACAACGTTCTCAATTAAGAGAAATATTGGCTATCAATAATTTCCGACATCTTACAACAACCACACAACAACCCCTACGTAATATCATCGTCAACATCAAGTATGCTAATCGAATCATAGCATACTAGGACACATTATTCTTTCCAAACTTCACCAACAGGCAGACTAAGGGAAATTATTCTACCTTAAGTCCTCAACAATATAATTCAAATAAATGAATAACGGTCACAATGACTACCGGTGTCAAATCGTAACAACAAGAGTCTGACAAAAACGTCATCAACATGGCATGGTAATCGAAACAATGAATTAACATATCAGAACCGCATTGATCTTACTTCATTAGCTTATAGCCGAAGCAACTCACAACCTTTGATCGCAACGAGCGACATCACCTAGTCAAATAATACCCTGCTCATTAGATATCATTCAAACATATAAGCACTCTTTATTCTACCCCTTCCCATTTAACCATTCATAACGTCCTACGATCGCTAGATAATCCGATCCGATAACCGAATCCTCGCCCTAGCCTTATCGACGGATTAACACCATTCATCACTTCCCACCATTCTAGAAGCTTAATAACGCCCGTTCCAAAAAATTTAGCACTAACTTGGCAATTTACCAAAATAACCCCAATGGCCACTACACCACCAACACCCCAAAACTGCTTCCAAACTACTTTCTAGATGCATTACATTCATTTCAAGACCAAAAAGTCCCCAAAATTTTTTTATAGGGAAATTACCAAAATACCCCCCCCCCCCGACAAATTTACCAAAACGTGCCTTGGAATTCCCGGCACCAAAAAAATCTAAAAAATACTTTAAAATTCTCTTTCAAGCATGCCGAAGTCATTTTTGAGTTAAAAAGTATTTTAACAAATTTTTGCCCGAAAATCCCGAACCGGTGTCTGAACCGAGCGCTTAAAGCCAGCTCAGCTAAAAATAGCTATCGACTTTGGAACGACCCGCAATTTTGAGACATGGAACATCTCAGCATCTTAGGGTCCTCATAAAATTTTCACGTGAAACCGCATTAGTTTCCTATTTTTAAATTCACTACAAAGTTTCACAATAACCGCGTCAGTTAACCCTCTTACTGACCTCGTAAAAATCTGGAAAATTTCCACATTATATATCCCGCAAAAATAGCTAGAGTATTTTTTTTTTAACATTGCCCAAATCTGTCTTGAACTATTTTTAAAAATTCATTCAATGGACTGTATAAACATAGCTATCTTTAGCGACGATTACAATCACTATTCATTTTATTTTGGATCAAACCCACACGGTAGCACATCCTCATCCACTCATAGCTCCTTCTTCCTCCACTGCTGAGCCACCCCCAACCCTCATACTCATGCATTTCACCTCTCATCCATCTAATTTCACACCCACACACACTCCAATCTATATTACACTCACATATGCCAACAAAACACACATATATTGTTCATAATCCCAGCAACACACCCCCACCCATCACAGTAGCAGCCTACTGCTGCTGCTCTTCCCGTTCCCCCAACCCCCATTCCCCAATTATTTTTTGTATCACACACAACACTTATAACATTTCACACACTACACATCCCCCTCCCTTTCTCACCAACCCTTGCCTTACCACCCAACACCCTTCCCTACCCCTTTTCCACCAACATTCCACCCTCCCAAACACAGCAACGCTGCTGCCCATTGCAGCAGTGTGCTCACATGTGCACCTCCAGCCCACACACACTCACATACCACACTACAACACACCTACACATACATCTCACAGCCCACCCTGGCCTCCTTTAGCAGCCCTCCCTTAGCTGCCCTCCCCTCCCTTTCATCCTCCCATACCAAAAACACACACAACATACCCCATAAACACACAATTATAACTGGGTTCTCCACACAGCTCACCCCGAATACACACATAAGAATTTATCCAAATTAAAACCCTAATTAAATGGGGGAAGAGTTAGGGGGAGAGACAAAGATTACACTTTAGGGACTCGATTTTGATTTTTTTTCCCTCTTCTTCCTTTTCTTTTCTTCTTCTTTTTTCCTTCCCTGAGCTCTTTGCTCCTTCCATTCTCCTTTGCTTTGTTTTTGTTGCCAGGTTACTGTTCATTTTCCCCTCTTTTTTTCTTGATTACATTTCCCTCCACTGAATTCTTTTTCTATAGCATTTTGGCCCCAACATAGCATTTTGGCTCCCAACACTTTAATAAAATTACATTTTGACATCAAGGCCAACCTAATTCCTCATTTTCCTTTCTAATACTTGATTACTGATAAAAACAATGACATCTATAAAATTAATGCCCTCAATTAACCGACTTCTGGGTTAGATTAAGTCAGGGTATTATAGTAAACTAACTAAATTTTGCGCTTCAAGCCAACGAATGGGACTGACGATCATTCCTTCTTGACTTCGGATTAGGGAGTTCACTTGAGCAAACATTTTTTTGCGGATGACGTTTGTCTTTCAATGCATTCCACCCATGCCATTTTCCATGCCTTCCATGCACAAACAAGATGGCTCTTTGAGATTTTTCCCTTTGTTCTTGGTTTTACAGCCCCGCCCCTCAAACATGCGATGTAGGGATCCCCAAAATTGGTTTGGGAATGGTGGCAAAGATACTCCAACGCGTAGGGGCTAGGATAGCCGGTAGCGGTACCAAGCTTTTTTTAGACAAGTTGCACGTTTCTGCTCGTAGTAAAATAACATCTTCAATGTTTTGTTGAGTGTTGCTGGGATTCTACCAACTCTTTCCATTTGCCGCCTGGGGAAGCGACACTTACCATGTACGATGTTGTGAACATCACCAGTATTTATGTCCGATGGAAGTTACTTGGTTTTGAGCCGTCCTACAAAAATGACGGTTCAATCTTGTTGGGTACTCTTTGTGCACACCACAAAGGTATGACTTTGGAGGGGGCTGATGGCCTGACTATTATCAGTTCGTCTGTGGGTTTCTGTATGTCATGATGAGACATTGTTCATCAATGAGGATGACTCTGTCCAGCTGTAGTGCTGACATGATTTTTAGGAGGAGGGAAAGATAGGGCAGTATGACTAGAGTACTTCTGCTTTGGCATATTAGTATCACTCGATCGGCACAGTGTCCAATGGGGCATTCTCTAAGCTTCATGGGGTATTGTGACATATGGGAGGTAAGTCTATTCTTTTAGCTCTTTTTTTAATAATTACATGTATTTAGATACCTTACGCACGCTATATTTTGATTTACATATTTGGGCCTTCAAGGCCTTGAGATTGCGGGCACCGCGATTAGGTGAGGGACACACCGATGAGACAGAGTTGGTGATGTACTGATGGAATTTTGAGGATGACCGGGCAGGGACAATGGTGGACGCCTACCAGGATAGTTTAATGGGCTGACGCAGTGCCTAGTAAGCGATTCATTCAATTTTTGACTTTTTGTTAATGCACAATTTATGACTATTCACCATTTGTTCATTTCCTTCAAGGTTTTCTATCTAAGTGGGAGACGACTGAGGATATCTCGAGGAGTTGGTCCTCACCCGATACAAGGTGATGTTGGTGGGACCTTCGGAGGAGGAGTTCTATCTGGGAGAACGGGTGCTCTTCCAGTATCATTTGGACATCGAGGCCATTATTCCAGCTGCCCCTATCCTCGAGATGTACCAGGCAGGGACCGTAAAATGGGGACTGTTACAGGGTTTGGTCAGGGAGATCGAGGTTTCCTCCTTGAGGTGGCCAAACGGTCCTCATACCTACGAGGCATTAGTGAGAGAGGACGTAGCCCCACCATTGACTGCCAAGTGGCTCAAGAGGGTATAGCTGGCTAGGGCGGCTCGAGACTAGAAGAGGAAGGGGAACAATGAGGCAGAGTCCGCTGATGATATCCCCTTCTCTTCTTTAATAGTATCAATCATTTTGAAGGGCAAGACCGACAAGCAGGAGCTGATCCCCAGGCCGAAGAAGGATTCAGACGTCGTCAGGCTCAAAGAGTTTGCGCATGTCCAAGCAGCAAACTCTAAACCTTAACTGAGCTTAAATCATTTTTCAGTTGATTTTAATAATGTGCACTTCTTTGACCTAGGTCTTGTGCTCAGTGATGAAGGATGCCTAGCATATGATACACAATCGCAAGGACATATTATCCACCTACCGGGACTTGCTAGACGACCTTTACCGAGACTACTAACTAGACTTTTATGAAGAAGGTTAGCCAACTGGGGTCGGAGACCCAACCCCTCCACCGGAGCGGAGACACAAATCCTCTCGGATTGCCTCGATCTTTCGCAAGACCTTGAAGAAGCCTCAGTCTGAAAAGACTATGATGGTTGAGTCATCCCCTCATCCCTAAGGCAAGGCAGAGTATGACGAAGATGATGAATCATCAGGGACCAGTGACGAGGAAGACGCTTGCCCGAAGAAGACCCGAAGAAGACCCGAAGGAGTTGATGTCTGGACCTTGGATTAACTAGGATAGGACTTAGCGCCCCTTAGAGACTTATTTCAAACTTTGATGTCTCACACACTATTATTATTATTATTATTATTATTTTGAGTCGAGATTTTGCTTAGTAATTCCTATGTTAATGATTAGTTTGAATGTAAGCTCACACACTTGCACAGAAAGAAAAGAGATTGGGCTAAAAAGTGGATTGAAAATTAAGATTGAATTGAGTTGAATCGAACAGGCATAAGGGTTGGGCTAGGAATAGGTAAACTCTATTAGAATTTTACAAACAATGACTAACCAGTATCAAAATCCGATTTCAGGCATAAAAATCGGATGGTTGATCAGTAACATAATCAAAGTTCATGGTAAAACTGGATGGTTGATCAGGAACATAATCAAATTTTATTGTAAAACTAGACGGTTGATCAGGAAAAAAAAATCAATTTAATGGTAAATTCGAATGGTTGTTCAGTAAGACTGATTGTCCAAATATTCAAAGCAAGAGGAAAACTTGTCGGTCTGTCGAAAATCGTCTGGTTTGTTCGATAAATTTTTTTATTCTTTCAAAATTTTTAGTTCTATCGCTATACAACCTAGGGCTCTCTCATTATAAATGTGGGACTCATCCCTTTATAGGGGCATTTGTTTTCATTCTCTGAGAAGAACTCCCAATGGTCTCCGAAGTTATTCCTACCATCTTTGAGCTCTAATTTTAAGTTTTGTCGATTCAGTCAACAAAGTCAAACTTATTCGTCTTGATGGGAGATTTAATATAAGGTCTGTCATGAGCTTGGGGATTGTGGTTGTTCACGAGGATATTCTCCAGGTCGCGTGCAAATTCAGGGACAACGATGATCATATCTTTCGTTTCGCTTTGGACAAACATTGTCCGACTCATGAAGAATTCTTTGCTCTAGTAGATATTCCTGTTAATCTGCCCATTGTTGTACTGATCATCCGATATTATTTTAAGGCTCTTCAGGGTTTGTTGAGACTTAACGAAGAGCATGACATGACGTTTATCTGAGGTGAGAGCATTCAGCTTTCTCACGTCATAGAGTATGTTTTTGCCAAACTGGATAACCATGATCTGAGGTAGGCATTTGGTCCGGTGGTGGCTCTGGCATTGTGTCTGATTGCCAAATAAGTCATTGTTGTTGGCCATGGTGTTGCTGATGTTAGAGTAGCTGAGTTGCTTTGTCATGCCCTAAACCAAGTGTCATACCAATTTTCTTTGCATCATAGTATGACCCCAGTAGTTTTTCGTTCTTTGGCAACAATTCCTTCATAAATGTCACCATAAGGTTAAATGCTCTTTCACTCATTCCACTCTCAGACTTCAAGTGTAGTAACCTAGTTACCGCTGACAACCTACTATGCTTCTTCGTGCCAAACCATATTGGCTCATCTACTTCTCTGAGCAAATCATAGAATTTTTTAGCCATATCATTAGGCTCAGTCGAATGATGATCATCATGATCAAACTCAGCACGACCAACATCAGTTAGCATGTCCCGATACGTATTGCCTTCATCCACTCCCTCATTTTGAATAGTGGTATAGGTCTGCTGCACCGGTGTTTCTTCTCCGTGTTGAAACCATAAGGTATAGCCATTCATAAAGCCTTTTTGGTAAATATCTAATCTAACATAAACAGCCTATTTCCATTTCAACAGATTGCAGCTTGCACACGAACATCTAATCCTCCCGTCATCCACAAAATCAGGGTGGTTGTAGGCAAAATTAAGGAATTCAATCACACCCTGTCTAAAATCCTCACTTAGTAAACCCCTGTCAATTCTCCTTGACATCCAGCTTCTATCAACCGACATGATCACTTATATAGAGAATAACCTACAATCGACATAATAACTAGTAACGATATTCAATAACCTAATATTACTCAAACTACCCGCAATTTAATGGCATGACAACAACTAACTGTGTATACACTCGGCGAGCCAAATTAAGTAAGTCAGCGAGTCCCAAAGACTACAAATAATCAAAAATGATAATCGGTATAATAACTCATCCTTTAACCATATAATAGCGAAGATAATAGTGAAGGTGGAAAGAGTAAAGCAATCTAATAAGATATAAGATTAATCAATTAAAACCAAAACTGCGATATTTTCCCTATAAAGCTCTACAAATTAAATCAAAGTAGTGTGCAGTGGACTTACTTTTTGCTCAACTCCGACATAATACAAAATTTTCTCTATATAAACAGAAGACACAAAATGAGATGTGACTGGATATGAATACATGAGTTTGACAGTCAGATTCAGATCTAGTTCCTCTACTAAATCAAAGGGATTAGTAATATGCTCTCAGGTTTGTCACCTTTTTCATTATAAGAGGACTACTTGTAGATTGGAGCAGCCGTATTTACAGTAAAAATTTGCATTATTGAGATGGACAAACCCAGTGAACCCCATAACTTTGAGCCCCAGGTATACAACATGGAGATGGCTCCATCAAATGGTGGTGGTAAGTAGCTAAACCATGTTATTAGTTTCTAAAATCTCCAGCTATTATCAACTAAACCATGCTATTATCAGTTAACTGCACCATAACAATAATGTCACGATCGTCTGTATATGATGACCATGCATCGGCTGTTAAAACAAATCTGACTATGATACTTTTGTAAGGGCGCTATAAACACCAGTAGGTGCAATGTAATTAGGCACATCAGTAGGATAAGAAATTGTCACATTCTTATCAGCTTCAGAGGTAACACCAAAGGCTGAACCAAATATATATGGTGACTCATCATACCACGTGCTACTTAGCCCGGAGTCATTATTAGCCGGAATATATTGCCCACCAACATTGAGCCTATACATTGTCTGCACTGTAGAGTTTTCTGCCTCAATGAACTGGTCTGAAAACCCAACCATAGGCGTCGATTGGAAAATTTAGTCAAGTTTAAATTCTATAAGCTTTATAAACTAATCCATTCAGCATGATTAATCAACCTGCTAAGCTGATATGCATCTCTTACTACAGTTTCAAGGACAAACCAAGAATGGGAACCAAGCTCACCAGCCTCTCTTCATGTAGGTGGACCTCCTTAGACTCTGATAGCACACTCCAAGTGTAGAAATGTGAAGGTATCATATAGCTGCTTGCTTGCACGAGCCTGAAATGGCCTCAGGAAACCCTTATCAGAAATCCCTTAACCTCTCCTTTTGTTTCCTCCTAGAAAATGCAATGCTGGGCTACCCAACGACTGTTTGGGGAAGTGAAGAGTGGTGGGGGGCAGACCAAAACGAAGGAGAACAATACTTGAAGTTAATCTTCTATGCACAGTGTAGAGGATCAATGGGTCGCATATATGTCTTTAAGTGTGAAATTAATAATGTGCTTATGCTCTTATAATCTACTTTATACCCGTAAATATGAACAAAGTAATTGGGTATGAAATAATATCTAGGAAAGCCCATAGCGCCACAGCAGAATATATGCAATTCAGAAAAGTAAAGCCAATACAATTGATAGAAATGATGTACAACCGTCTATACTCACCTCGATCGACCAAGAGTTGAGAAAACGGCAGAAATTAGGGGCGGCAGCCACGGGAACGGCAACCATGGCAACAGCGGCAGAAATAGGAACGGCACCCACGGCAGCCACGGTAGCGGCCGGAGCAAAGGGGTCGGCAGCCACGGCAGCGGCTCACCAATGGGGACGGCAGACACGGTCGGGACGACGGCACGGAGCTTTGCTAACAGGTGGAGGCGGCGCTGGGCGTTGGGTAGTTGGATGCCGGGGGAGGGGGACGACAGGGAGAGATCGACAGAGGAGAAGAAGTTTCGAAGCAGTTGGCGCCTTGGTTGCGGTGAGAGAGCACGAATGAGACAAAAAGATTGAATATAAAATTAGGGTTAATTGTTTATACAACTCTAAAACTCAATAAACAATTATGTTAAGTGTTTTTCTCTCTCTAAAACTCAATAAAAAAATTCTTAAAAACACAATTAAAAATTTTGACCAAAAAAATTCGTCACTAAAACTTCTAGGGACCGACAATTTGGTCGCTAATTCTAACTTAACTTTTATAGTATAACATTAACTTGTTTAGTGACGGAATTTCTGTGACGGAGCCAAATTCCGTCACTAAAACCCTATTTTCTTGAGACATTTTCCTCTTAGTGTTGAAGATTGTTAACGTGTACCCCTGGTGCTTTGGAACTACATGAATTTGTTGCCATTGCTCAAGTGCTAAGATGAAAAAGTTCTTTTCTCACTAAAAAGTGGTCACTCTTAGGCTATTTGTACCACTTGAACTCAACTCTTCTTTCTAATTCCCAGCCAATGAACTCAACTTTTGGTTCTAATACCGAGCAAATGAAATACAAAGTGCCACCTCTACATAGTTTAATCTCCCAGTGTTAAAAAATGAAGTAAAGTTTATCAGCTTCTAGAAAAAATAAGGTATTGCCAACCCTCTTATCGCTTTGCGGAACTTTTTCATCTTAGCACTTGAGCAATGGCAACAAATTCATGTAGTTCCAAAGCACCAGGGGTACACGTTAACAATCTTCAACGCTAAGAGGAAAATGTCTCCTTTCTAAACAAGTTGTTTACGTCGATCTATTATTACCGTTGAGAGTTGAAACACAAACAATGCCAAAATTCCGTGGACCCTTAATTTTGTTCGTCTGATGTTATGATCATAATTTTTTGCACCAAATGCTTGTGGTGGAAATTTGAACGAAGCATTGGATTGAGTATTTACGTGCAAGGATGTGAGTTTTATAAGGCAATGCTTTAATTGTTGTTGGGGGGGTTACTGACCTTTACATAAGAGAGGGCTTCCCCCATAATCAAGGTATTTTTGCATTGCAAAACATAGGATTCCTTTAACTACGATAAAGAACAAGAGAAGAACACGATCAACCGATTAACTTTCAAAATAACAATGCCTAACATGGTCTTTAAAGAAAGCAAGTAAAGAATAAGAGTTATTCTTGTTTAAAATCAACCGATTGTCGAAGGCGGCACAAAATGGCAGTTCATTAACTTTCCCGTAACCCCATAATGAACTGAAATCTTCTCGAGTTCTCTTTTTTTTTTTTTTATTACTAATGAGATGGTTGTCCACATCATTAGTAAATCAATGGTAAGGTTAAGTTTGGTATCAATCTGGATATAGTGGACTCTGGCAGACCCCATTTCAAGCTTCTAGTTGTCAAGGAAACCAGGCATTGGTCGACAAATCAACATTGATGTGTTCAAGTGACAACCGACTATAACTACCAATCATTGTTTATTGTATTTCAAGCCATGTGCTCCATGGCTTCACTCTATAAATAACAACTCTACTTCTCTCGCTTCCTCACAACTTGCAACCCTTTCGAGTCTTAAGTTCTTCTTCTAGCTTTGTATTTGTGATCTGTATTAACTTCTGAAATCATCATGGTTGCCATCACTTATGATATGGAGGTCACCTCCTCAGTCTCTGCCTCGAAAATGTTCAAGGCCTTTGTCCTTGATGGTGATAACCTCATCCCCAAGATCTTGCCCGCAGCTATCAAGTGTGTTGAAATCGTTCAAGGAGATGGAGGAGTTGGAAGTGTTAAACTTATCACTTTCGGTGAAGGTTAGTTCTTTTACTAACGCCAACTTTTTGTACTTAATTATAAAGCAGAATGTTTATAATGTTGCTTGAGCAAGTGAAAAAAAATCCATAACTCCGGTGGATGGACTGACATTCCTTTCTCTTTCTTATCCCTTCTCAGGAACAAGTCAATTGAAGAGCATGAAACATCGGATTGATGGGCTTGACAAAGAAAACTTCACATACAGTTACACGTTGATAGAAGGTGATGCATTGATGAACGAAATCGAATCAATCACTTACCACCTAAAAATTGTACCCTCTGCTGATGGAGGATCTATTTGCAAGAATCGAAGTATATACCACACTAAAGGCGATGCTCAAGTCACAGAAGAACAGATTAAGGCTGGGAAAGAAAAGGCCATTGGAGTATTCAAGGTTGTTGAGTCTTACCTCCAAGCAAATCCTGAAACCTATAACTAATATGATGAACACATAATCATAATCGAAAGTTTAAGTGCGAGTTTGGATTTGTCGCTTTTCTTGTTCTCCTTCATCCCTTTTTTGCCGGGTTCGTCTCAATAAGTGGACTTAACACTTGTAATCTCTCTTAAAGTTTGATACAATTGCTTTCCTTTTCGTTCATTTTCTTGTAAAGCATCAACCTTTAAGATTCTCGTAGGTTTTTCTCTTCTCAAGTTACTTGTGGCGGCTACAATGTTGGATAAGTATATTTGTTCTATGTTGATACAAGAGAAAAACATGTGCGCGTAATCCGCATATGTTTGTTGATAAAGATGCCTTCCAGCAACTTACACGCTGGTTTTCTTAATATCGTAAAAAAAAAAATGAGAGCTCAGAATTGCAATATTCTTTTGGCCTAAAAAAGGACCCACATACTGTATGTGTTTATGTGAGGGGGAGAGAGAGAAAAAAGCCATTGATGTGTGTTAAGTATATGTAAGTTGGGTTAAGTTAGCTCTCATATTTGCAGTATATCTATTTAGGCGTTCCTAAATAAGTATCACGTGAGGCGGGACGTGGTGGGGCTCCAATTAGGCTCCGAAATTGCTATCAATAGGAATTATGTTTCATGGTGTTGTGCGTTTACTTTACGGGAATACAAACTATTTTGATTATACGAACTATTTGTCCCTGTGTTAAACACGTCTTTTTGATTGACCAAAAATAGTTTTATTGAGAATTTTTAGGGAAAGACGTCAGCAACTGGACAACATATATTACCCAGTGATAAAAAATGAAGTAAAGTTTATCGGCTTCTAAAAAAGAGAAAAAGTATTGCCAATGTTCTTGTAAGTTTGTGGGGCTTTTGCATCTTAACACTTGAGAAATGGCAAAAAATTCATGGAGTTCCAAAACACATGGGATATAGACGTTGACACTCTCGAAGTTAAGAGGAAAATGTTTCCTTTTTTTTTTTGAGATGAGGTAAGAACCCTACCTGCTGTATAAGTCAACATCTAAGTACAAACATTTTACACATCCTAGCGATATAAACAGAAGACACAGATACACAACCCAACAAGCACACATGAGATATTTACGAAGACCCAAAATGCCCAACCTGCCTATGGCGGTCGATGCACTGCCACTTCCTCATGGGGACGCAAAATAGCCTGCCACCTGGAGCCCGCCAGTTCATGGACACTAGGAGACACCATCTTCCAGCAACACAAGCTAATCTTCGAGCTTCAGCTAGACTGTGCTGACCCGCCACACTCAAGGAGCAGAACTGAGTGTCATCCAACCTATAATACAAATAAAAAAGGGCTAGGGAACTTTGTTGTGGTCAGATCATCCTTCCTTGACAACTGTTGAAACAAAAAAGCATCATTAGTAAATAACTTAAGAATAAGGAGACCCGCGAGATGAGAGAATAATAGGGTTGCGTGACCCTAGATGCAATTGCCTTGTTTGTACAGTTGACCCTGCCCCCTTGCTTTGCTGCCTCCGGGTCTGTGAACACACAGATCAGGTCGTAGAATTGGACTGCATCATGCGGTTAGTATGAGCAATAACATTGTTCGGAATAAATCTGCATGCTTGGAACACCAATTGATTGCGTGCCAGCCAGATGTCCCAAAGAGTCCAAGCCAGGATCTCAAAGGCCTGCACAGGATATGTACGAGCATTGAAAGGGATAGAAAGCCATCGAACTAGCCACCTGATAAGGATACGTCTTGATTGTTCAAGCGGAGACCGAGGTATTCGCAAAACCATACCGGCCTCACCACCCCGCAATAGAGAAATAGATGCGAGGTGGACTCCTCATAACGCAGACATAATGGACATTCGATGGTAGTCTCGATATTCCTGTGTCGTAACTCAACCCACGTCGGAAGTCGGTCCCACAAACATAGCCATAAAAACATGAGAAGCTTGTGAGGGAGCCTAAGTTTCCACAGACGCTGCCACACAGCCAATGGTACGGTAGGAAAGGTGATAGTCCTGCAGCCTTCTGCTGCCAAGAGCCAGTAAGTCGAGCCAACGGTAAATTCACCATGAGCGAAAGGTGCCCAATTCCATTGTTCTGGATTCCCGTATGACGACAAATATAAGCTTTGAATGGCCTGAACTATCGGCTCAGGAAGATGTGCCGTAGGTTTATTGCGTATCCACCCATTTTGAGGATCCATTACATCTGCTACTGTCCATTGGAGTGTCTGAGCAGAACGTAACGGCTTAAGCGACTGTGTCGAATATCCGGGTACCCAATTGACCTCCCAAAAACTAAAAGAAGAAAACATGGCCGGCTGACGCCATAATCCTTTAAGGAGAAGATCCCGTGCAAAAAGCAACCCTTTCTAGCTATACGAGCTCCGCCGATGAACTTTGGAATCTAGAAAATTTTCTTGTTGACAATATTTGCCTAAGAGCACTTGGCTGAGTAAGCTTTGTGGGTTCCAAAGCATGCGTGCACCTACTTTAGCAAGAAGTGCTTGGTTCATCCACTGAATGTTATGCATGCCTAATCCGCCCTGACAATGGGGTTGACACAATTGTTTCCAACTAATCCAGTGTAGGTGCCCTCCTGAGGTTGTGCCAGACCAGAAGAAATTAGCAAGCGTGGAGTGGACTTCCTGGCAAAAGTGTCCCGGTAATCTAATGACCAACATATAATGACTAAGCATAGGCCAGACTACAGCTTTAATCAATGTTAAGCGGCCTGCACGACTAAGGAATAAACTTGTCCACCCTTGGCATTTTTGCCTGATTCGATCCATTAACCCCGCCAAGATGTCTTTCTTGTGATCCGTCCAGTCTAAGTGGATCCCCAGATATTTGCCTAATCCCGAACTCAACGGGACTTTGAGTATACGCCTTGCAAACTTGGCTAACCTCCAAGTACTATTCATGCTCACGTTAAGGTTGGATTTGCCATAATTAATCATTTGGCCAGATTGATGGCAATAACTTGCTAAGGTATGGTGTAGGTAGCGGAAAAAATCAGGGGTGAGGTGAAAAAAGAGGAAGCAATCATCTGCAAAAAAGAGATGCGTAATGGGGGGAGACTTTCTAGATATTGCAATGCCTCTCAGATCTTTCGACGACACGCCCTCGCATAAAGCTGCAGATAGAGCCTCTACACACATAACAAAGAGGAATGGGGACAGTGGGTAGCCCTGACGAAGTCCTGATTGGGGCTTTAATAAGGGACCTGGCCTACCGTTCACCAATACTGAATATGCAACCGTTGAAACACACTACATTATCAACCTCACCCAATACAAGGAAAAGCCAATGTTAGTTAGCACCTGTTCTAAAAAATCCCATCGGATTCGATCATAGGCTTTACTCATATCTAACTTTAATGTAGCTATCGGGTGCTTTCCAGTTGTTTGGTGGCGAATGAAGTGGACTAGCTCTTGAGCAAGGAGAATGTTATCATGTATATGTCGACCCGGAACAAAACCATTTTGAAATGGAGAGATGATCTTAAAGATCAATTTATAAAGGACATTGCACAAACTGATTGGCCTAAAGTCTGTTACCGACTCTGGGTGCGATTTTCTTGGAACAAGGACGATGAAGGTCTTATTAATTTCCTTCAGCATCTTCCCTGAGCGAAGAATCGACAGAACTGCCGACGTGACTGATGTGCCCACAATATGCCAGTAGTGTTGAAAGAACAGCGCTGGCATACCATCCGGGCTAGGGGCCTTAGTTCCACCAATTTGCTTAATAGCGACATCCACCTCATAGCCAGAAAATGGGCGATCAAGGTATCTCACATGTGCCGGTGTGAGTCAACATTTCAGATGCCTCAAGATTGATTAGTTACCAATATTACGCCCGATGTCCTCTGAATTTGAGCAAGAGGACAATACAGAGAAGTAATCCCGAAAGAGATCCCTAATGTGTTGTTCACTGTAAGTCCAGGTACCAGCGGGTGTAAGTAGGCATGCCACATGATTTCGTTGCCTACGAATGTGGCAATTCGAGTGAAAGAATCGTGTATTGCGGTCCCTTAAGGGCAACCATCTCTCGCTACTCCTTTGAGCCCAATACAATTCTTCACAAGTTAAAAGATGATCATATTCTGCTCTCAAGTCCTGATCACGTCTTTGTTCTTCCTCCGTGTCCACATTTGTCTGTCCCTCAGAAATAAGTAGCTGAAGAGAACTAATCCGCGAGGCCAAGTTCCCAATCGCTGACCGATTCCAGCGCTTGACGTCAGCCTTCAAGGATCTAAGATGTTGCACCACTCGGTAGATTGGTGATCCTGAGACCCAGCAGCCCCAGACCTCGCGCACAAATTGCTGACAACCTGGGTAGTGTACCCACATATCCTCAAAACGAAAAGGCCTACCCACCATACCCGTGTCAACTTGGTATTCAACAAAATAGGGGCATGGTCCGACATGAAGATGGACATATTCCTAGCCTCTGCGTCAGGAAATAAAGACTGCCAAGATGCATTGGCAAAAACTCGATCTAACACCTCGTAAGTACACCCATCGTCTCGTCGATTATTAGTCCAGGTGTACTTAGGCCCATGAACATGGATGGCTCAGAGAGTCAAGGAAAGTCTGTAAATCGTCACAGCCCGAAATAGAGTGGCGATGAATGCCACATTTATCCGAGGGCGAAAGAATTTGATTAAAGTCACCTACGAGCATAAGGCTTCCTCTGTAGGAAGATAAGATAGCTGCTAATTGCCGCCAGACTGCTCTACGCTGAGACATGACTGGATGGCCGTAAATAAACCCCATGTGCCATGAATAGTTAAATTCATCCGTGACTTGCATCAAAATTAGGTTCGCATTTTTAAGAATTAGGTTCATTTGAAGCGAGTCATCCCACCCTAACCATAATCCTCCCGCCGTCCCAGAAGCATCAACGCCTAGCGATGATGGATACCCATGCCGCAATAACTTCCGAGATACAAATTGTACCTCAGATTTGGTCTCAATTAGGAACACTACATTAGGCATGGCCGTTCGGAGAGCCTTCCCGAGCCCCCGAACTGTGAGGGTGTTCCCAAGCCCCCGACAGTTTCAACTAAAAAGTTTCATTGATATGATTGGGGTTGTTACGGGACAACCACCGAAACCTCACAGTAGTCACTAATATCCATATCAATAGGCATATCAAGATATAACAACTGAGATAATGAAAACGCCATACCTGGCGGCAAAGGTTGCTGGCTAGTTGTACCCCGATGTTTCTTGTGAGGAGCCTCATCCACAGCTGACGAGCCAGCTACACGTTTCCGAGAGCTCTCTGAGGTTGCCTGGGAGGAATGAGAAGCCTCTGACATCCTGACTAACCCCTATGTCTGAACAGCGGACCCACAATCTGAAGATACTGAAATAATCAAGAGATAGGTCGTAGAGGCTTCCAGCTCCTCTGAGGGATCTGTCTTCGAGCCTGAATGGTGTGCTACAGGGGCCGAGCGGACCGAGCTACCTGGGAAACTAGGTGCAATCATACGGAAGCCTGGCATAATCATTCCCCGAGGTGTCTCTCCCAACATTAATGACTCCGAGAACCGTGCCTGGGCCACTCCGCCACATGTGCGTGGAACAAGTGGTGTTGACTGACCCTCTGTATCCTCGTTAATTAAAATACGCGGGCTACTAGTGGTATTTTCGGTATGCAGGCCCCTCTCCAAGTCATTTTGCCCCATATAATTCAGCCCACTAATGATTGTGTTGTCCAGATTATGCGGGCCTTGAGAAATCAGCCCAGTGTGGCCTGCCGAGTCCCTGTCCAAACCAGCCGTGTCATGTGCCCCATGAAGATTAAAGGGCCTAGGCCCACTAGCTTAGTCCTCCACTATCTCACGGCCCATGTCCAATGCAGCTTGTCTACTTCTCTCCAGAAGTGACGACAGCAACAAGGTCAACACCTTGAAGCTGCCGTCGCTCGTCCTCCAAGGCCACCGCCGGAACCTTTTGACCATCGCCCCGCAGCTCCTCCTCCTCTACCGCCAGCTGTCCACCACGTGCAAGGCAGCCCGGCATGCCCACCGCCTGCTCTTGCCGCAGCCACGTGGCAACACGCAAGAGGGCCGAATCCACCTCGCCGGTAGGCAGCCCGCCGCTTCCACCGTCGGCCATTCCTATCGCCGGCGGTGACTGATTCATGGATCCACCATCCATCACCGACGTTCCTGTCGCCATGGTGTGGCCGGTTGATTACTCGCTTCCCTCTCCGATGAACTTTCCGATGAGGGGTCGTCAGAGATAATCAGTGCTTGTAAGTCCTCTAACGATTGCTCTGATTCCATGGAGTGTTTACGATCATGATAAAGAAACCTTAAATTTGCTTGACCCTCCACTTCCACCAATTGCACATGGTAGTACGATTAAAATTAGTGTTCGGCCATGCCAATAGTGATCGTCGAATAATGCACGATGGTCTTGCTGTAGTAACGCCAAATGCAGTGCCAGCGCAGATCGCGCAAAACCCTGGTCAACCCCATAACCTGCCTCTTCCACAGATTTGTTGCACATATATATAATTAGAATGCCCGATTATACCACAGCGGAAACAAACCCGAAAGATTTTTTCGTAGCTAAACGGAATCCACCATGGCCTCCGAATTACCCATCAATTCGACATATGTGCCTGCAATGACCGGCCTGAAAGGATTGATATATTCGAACCCGGACTCGAATGTAATCGTATTTTCGGTTGCCGTCCGGAGGCCAATCTACCGCTACCATAGGACCAGCCGCCCTAGCAATAAGCGTAGCATCCTCTTCGTTGAAGTATTCATACGGAAACCTATGTAGCTGTATCCATACCGCAATTTCGTCGAACCTATGCTCGTGGAGTGGGGTATTAGGAATTAGGGCCATGAGGATGACCAACGCCCCACACAATTTCCACGGGCTGCCAGCCACAAACAGGTCCTTTGCATCCTCCCGTTCGAAATGAAATAGGTACAAACCTTTGGCTCTTTCGATTTGGATAAAACCCCCCGCTTGAACCTCACGTTGAAGAACCCGGCGCGTAGAGAATTTTTTAATGTCTACCAACTTGCCAACTAGCGTAGTAGCCCATCTTGCAAGCACGTCCAAAACGCGTGCCGAATCCGCAGGTATTAGCCATCCCCTCCTAGCAACCGAGTCACTTGCTTCGGTGTTAGTATTCCCATAGCTGGGACTGGACATCTTGTAGCTTGGAATAGTCAAAAGCGAGAAGAGAGAGTGTGACCATGAACTATTGACGCTGCGAGAGACCCCAGCAAAGAAAGACTTAAGCTTTCCTGGAAACCTGAATCCCAGAGCTTTTCCCCAACATGCTGTTTTTGTCTCAGTCAGACAGATTTGATTATGCATATTCCCCCTCCCAGATTTGGTTCCCCAACTTTAATGTCTCTTTTCTAAGCAAGTAGGAACAGCACTGTTGAAAGTTGAAACACAGCAATGCCTACATCTTTGTAGACCTTAATTCTGTTCGTTTGATGTTGTGATCATAATTTTTCTAACCAAATGCTTGAGCGTCGAATTGACTTTTTTTTGTTCAAGGATGTGAGACTTACAAGGCAATGGTTGTCTTGTTGAAATCAACCAAGCGTCCAATTGAGGGCTTCCCTCATAATCAAGGTATTTTTGCATTGCAAAACAGATGATTCCATTAACTACAATGAAGTACAAGAGAAGAGTATGATCGACTGATTAACTTTCAAACTTTCAAAATAACAATGGTCAGCATAGTCTTTAAAGAAAGCGAGTAAAAGAACAAAAATTGTTCTTATCTGAGATCAACCTAAATTATGAGCGGAGAGAATGTAGCTAAATTTAAAAAATTTCGAATTAAATGGAAGAAGGCGGCACCAAATGGCAGTTTATTAACTTCCCCGTAACCCCAGCGTCAAGTGAAATGTAGTCCAGTTTTCCTTTTTCTAGTACTAATGAGAAGGTTGTCCACGTCATTAGTAAATCAATTTGGATGAAGTGGACTGTGGCATACCCCATTTCAAGCTTCTAGTTATCAAGGATTCAGGCAACGGTCAACGAATCAACATTGACGTGCTCAAGTGACAGCCGACTACAACTACCAATCATTTGTTTATTCTATTTCAAGCCACGTGCACCATGTTTTCACTCTATAAATAACAACTCTACTTCTCTCACTTCCTCACACTGAAACAAACTTGCAAATCCTTTCGAGTCTTAAGTCCTTCTTCTACCTTTGCATTTGTGATCAGTGTTAACTTCTGAAATCATCATGGTTGCCATCACTTATGATATGGAGGTCACCTCCTCAATCTCTGCCGCGAAAATGTTTAAAGCCTTTGTCCTTGATGGTGATAACCTTATTCCCAAGATCTTGCCCGCAGCAATCAAGAGTGCTGAAATTGTTCAAGGAGATGGAGGAGTTGGAAGCGTTAAACTTATCAGTTTCGGTGAAGGTCAGTTTTTATTATTACTAATGCGAATTTTTTATACTTAATAGTTGATGCCAAGGAAAGTGGGTTCGGGCGACGGGGGTCGCAAAGTTGTGTCCGGGCGACGGGCGAAGTGCGACGGTCGAAGTGTGATAAGGCTTTGTGCGAAAATGAACTTCTTAGTGACGAAGTAACGTGACGAAAGTGAGAAGTGCACGTGACTTGAGCGTTCATGCTTTGACCGGTTGTGAGCGTTGAAAATGACTGTTGCTTGTGCGGACGTGTCATGCAAAATGGGACCACAGTGGGCCTTTAGGTACGACCAGAATAGGTTGTGAACAATAGTTAAAGAGCAGAATGTTGATAATGGTGGTTGAGCGGATAAAAACAATCGATAAGCGGAGTAGATGGACTAACATTTTGTTCTCTTTTTTATCCTTCTTAGGAACAACTCAATTGAAGAGCATGAAGCATCAGATTGATGGGCTTGACAAGAAAAAATTCACATAGAGTTACACATTGATCGAAGGTGATGCATTGATGAACGAAATCGAATCGATCACGTACCACATAAAACTTGTACCCTCTGCTCACGGAGGATCTATTTGCAAGAACCGAAGTATATACCACACTAAAGGCGATGCTCAAGTCACAGAAGAACAAATTAAGGCCGGGAAAGAAAAGGCCATGGGTGTATTTAAGGTTGTTGAGGCTTACCTCCAAGCAAATCCTGAAATCTATAACTAATATGAGGAACACACAATCGTAATCGAAAGTTTAAGGGCGAGCTTAAGTTTGTTGCTTTCCCTTTTTTTCTTGGCTGGTTGGGCTCAATAAGTGGATTTCACTCTTGTAATATCGCTTGAGTTTTGATATAATTGCTTTACTATTTTTTATTTTTTTGGTTCTCATAAAGCATCAACCTTAAGATTCTTGTAGGTTTTTCTTATCTAGTTACTTGTGGTTACAATGTTGGGTAAGCATAGTTGATTTGTCGTTAATACAAAAGAAACACACGTGAACATATTGTCGCATACTTTTGCTGATAAAGATGCATTCCAACAATTACACGCTGGTATTCTTAATTGTGTGACAAAGTTTAAAAGCTTAGAATCGCGACATTCAAAAAGACCTACGTAATATAGCCAATTTTATTTAAGAACAAAGTACTTCTAAACAAGAGAGAATCAAATGCAAAACAGAAGAAGACATGACAACTTTCCTCTCCATCGGAAGCCTCAGAGATCAAAATCCATAACAGTCAAAAGCACATAATGGGTAGTTTTTATGGCAACTTTTTGGAACAGCTGATATGGATATGGCAGAGTACGGATGATGTCATCGATGATGGTTTCGTTGCATTGTAGTTGTTCTGAGCAAGTTGTGTACGTTCGTTCTAAATTCTGGTCGGAGCAAAAATGACACGGTAAACATAGTCTGATGTCCAAAAAATGCTTAGTCTTTGGCTTCTCCGAGTACGACCACTACGAGTTTCATTGCGACCAGACATTCTACCATGACAAGGAAGAACGTAAGTGCTAAGACAAAATATATACTTGAAAGAGAAAAGTAATCCTTGTGCAAAGTTATAATCCTTCTACAATTAAATTCCTACATGAGTCAAAAGGATCCTAATTATATGCTTTGATACCAATCATGTCACCCTCTAAAGCCACAGGAGCGACTTCCATTCTAACTTGTGGCACGCCCGAAAACTAGAGATGCGACTTTCAATCCAATACAATCAACATTCCTATTCCAGAAATTTTTATCCCAATAGGATATTCAAGAGCACTAAGACAATAAATATCCAGCAAGAATAAATCTCAATAACTTCAACATGCAGCGGAACAAATGTAAATTCCTACAATACTCAGAAATACTACTAAATCTAAAGAAAAAGGGTCTTATCCAACTTTGGCGACCAAAGAAACTTATTACAACTATAGTTATTTCATATATTAATACTAAACATGAAAGTTTCCAAAATTTGTTCAAAGTCCTAGCATCCCAATTCTCATCCAATATCTAGGTGCAACCTCTAATCATTTTTCACCTGAAAAATAAGGGGTGAGCAAAAGCACAGCAAGAGAAATATACGCACACCCGGAATACAATGTTACGGCTCCAATAACATGTAGTTGGAACTAATAGACGAAAGGATCAATATGGATGGGAGAGTGGTTATCCATGCAGAAAGAGTCAAATATGTTTTATTTTATTGCAATAGGAAGTCAATACTATGCAACACAATAGACTAATTGAAACTATACACCACAGTTAAGCAACCCACTTGGCGAAACAATACAACTTGTACTGGTTCTAATAGGCCATCCACTTTGGGGCCATCAAGAATACTGTTTAATCATGCTAAAAGAGCGATAAATAATATAGTTTAATCTATATTTGAAATCCAAAGCAATGTAATGTGACGACCAAACCGTATTAACTATGTTACAACTGAATAATTTGTCATTGTGTGAAATAAGAAGCAACATATTACCCAACAATTCTTGACAATTAGCAACAGTTTGAATAAATTGCCCAAGACTTCAAATTCTAAATTTTGGTAAACTTGGCTCTGATGCCAAACTTGTCATTCCCAAAATCAGAGACGCGATTTTCAATATAACATGTCACGCCTCAGAGGCCCGACTTCAAATCCAATACAATTAACATTCCTATTCCATAATCTCTAGAACCATCCAAGATGCTAATAACTCAATAAGGTAATCAAGAGTACTAAGCCCATCAATATCCAATAAGACAAAATCTCAATAAAGTCAACTTGCAGCCCAACAAAAGTAAATTCCTACGATACCCAAAAATACTACTAATTCCAAAGAAAATAGTCTTATCCAACCTTTGGCGACCAAAGAAACTTATTACAACTAGAGTTATTTCAAGTACTAATACTAAAGATGAAAGTCACCAAAACTTGCTCAAAGTCGCCGCACCTATTTAAGCTTTAAGGACAACCTCTAATCAGTTCTCACCTGAAAAATAAGGGGCGAGCAAAAGTTCAGCAAGAGAAATATATGCACATACCCATAATACAAGTTTATGGTATCAATAACAAGTGTTTGGAACCGATAGACCAAACAAATGAATATGCATATGGGGGAGTCGTTATCCATGCACTTTACAATCGAATAGAGTCCAAAATGTTTTATTAGTAATTGCATTAGCAAGACAATATGGTACAATGCAATACAGTAATGAAAACTATATACCACATTTAGTAAACGCACGTGCGAAGCAATACGATTTGTACACGGTACTAATACGCAATCCTCTTGAAGGCCATTAACAATACAAATCATGCTAAGAGCGCGATAAATAATAAAGTTCAATCTATATATATTAAGTCCAAAAAAATCTAACGTGACGAAAGAACCATATCAACTAAGTTGGAATTGAAACAGAATAAATATGGTAACTTGCCAATGTGTGAAACAAGAAGCAACACATTACCCAACAATGCTAGACAATTTGAACAAACTGCCTAAGACTTGGAATTCTAAATTCAGTAATTACCAAATTTTAGCGTGAAGCCATGGAAACAATTTCCAATGCCCTTTCTGAAATTGGGCCAAAGAAACAATGAATATCTCTCTATCTTAAAAGTGTAATGTGTTTAAGCATGTTTCTACACATTTTCATTGCCCAAAATGGCCTTTGAGATACTTTATATTACAAGCTATACCCTCTTGTTTTCAAACCAATACACAATTGTGCCGAACGCTCACGCCATTTTCAATTGGCACGATATAAGCGGAAAAGACACAAACCCAATGCACCCTAACATTCCAACTGCATGTTTTCATCGTGAAGAGGAATTTATCTACGCTTCAACGTCATGAGTGTTAATCAAAGTAGAGGAATCAATGTAAAAGAAGGCCCCTCATTTGTTGATTACGGGCAACAATGGTAACCAAGGTAAAGGGCACCACCATAATCCAACCGCTGCCATTGTGGACACAACAACTTTAATTTTTGGGCCATTCTCTAGCATCAAATGGTGCTTGATAATGAAAGCGTTTTATTATGCTATGGCATGGAAGGAAAGGAAAATCAAAGGAGCAGCGCTATCACGTAAACGACACCGTGCACCTCGGCAACTGCCTGAACCTTCCAAAACCCAAGATAAAACATTCAGCCAACATAATTTTTCAAAAGCTGGATTATTTAATGCTTAGTGGGCCTAATTTCAAGGATTTTTCTCACAATCATTTTCATATTCCAGTTATCAGGAGTGTAGCATTGCCTCCATGGTCGACACTCTGGTCGGATTCCTCTACTTGTACATGCCCTTAACATGTTGAACCCCCCCCCCCCCCCCCCCTTTTTGTAAGTTTTTTCATTTTTATGTCCTTACCATTTTTGTTGAGATTTATATGTAAATCTCAAGGATTGTTCTATTATTTAATCCAATTAAGAGCTTAAATAAATGTGCACATAGGAGCCATTGTCTTCCTCTTTGGCAGAACTTGGAGGTGTGTTGGCCACTTCAATCCAAATTCAAACTCAAGTGACAGTGGTGCCTGCGGCAACCATTTGAAGCGGTGGCTTGTTCATGATTGAATTGCCAATATTTTGGCGGCATACGGCTGGAACAACAATGGTTGAATTACCGTTGCTTCATGGAAAGGTGCGATGCCGTTTCATTTGATTTCGAGTATAAAGAAGCCGAATAGGAGAGTCTGCGACCGTTGTTGTGCAACGGTCATTGCAGTGCACTTGCCTCTTCGAAGAGGTGTTATCCGTTTTTTTGCTTGTGGTTTTTCTATGCATATATATACCAATGTTTGGCCAAGAAAAAGATACATGTATTCTGAAATTTCACACACAAAGAAAGTATTTTCTTGAAAAATTCAGATTGCTCTCTTAATCTCACAAAATCTATCTACTACTATTCACAAAGATTTTTGGAGATCTTTGATATTGCGAATCGCAGTTGTTCTCAGGCATTGTTGTATCCTGGGAATGAATTTGCCTGCAACCCATTAACAAACTCTATCTTGGGTGGGAACACATAATGTTCTAAATAAATACGCCTCAAAGCCTTTTGTTTTGTTCCATTTTCCGATAATTTTTCTCAACATTTTCTCATTGCCTTTAGCTTCAAGAGCCACCACTAGCCATTTCCTTGCAACCTAAATGTTATACTGTCGATTAAACTAAAGATAACAACCATTTCAACGCCATGTTACTTGATATTAGAACACATTTTAAAGCACCTATTTTGGCAAGTTATTTTCTTCACCGCTCATATTCGATGAAATTCCTAACTGAGGTTTGTTCAGTCTATCTACATACATGTCTTTACGCATACATGTCTTTACACATAATCATTAATCACTCTATCCGCATACATGTCTTTACGTTAATATGCTCTTATATTTTCACAAATGCACATTCTTGATTGCATCTGTACACATAGACAAAGCTCATTCGATGCACATAATTTCTTCTCCATCGATACCTCTTGCAATTTGTAGTTGATTAACATTTGTGTCTATGCTTTTTTCTTCATAATCTCAAAAACAATTTAGTGCGATATCTTGAAAAGCGGAATTGGGATACCAACAATCCCTTAGTTGTATTCTTTTTACTTATACGAAGATCATTTCTATATGGATAACCAATTAATATTTGAGTATATAACGTGTATATATCATGTAATTGCCTTGCCATTTTTATGTATGTTGTAAATTGACTCTTTGCTACGGGAACACGTGAATAAGATACATATGTCACGTTTAGGCTATGTCCCTATTGCATCGAGTATTTCTTTCATTTCAAGTTCATTCTTCCTCCATATTTGTATATTTGTAGAAAAACATCCGATGTCTCATTGAATAAAATAATTGAAGCCATAATTGACCGTTTTGTTGAGTACAACTTTATGAAGATCAGAAACTCATTACGTAGGCATCTTGCTTTGATTTTTATCACAACACTTCAAGAGTAATTCTCTCATTACGCTCGAGCTAGTAACTATGAATATATGTAAGCGAAGCAAGGGCTAACTTAATGACCAGAATAGAACATTGTTTTAAGTAATAGAGAGAATAAACAAATTAGATGTAATATAATAAGGAGAGCCTCCTAAAGAAAGAGCTAGATTCTAATTAGAGTGTCCCGTAAATTCGGGTTGATCAGTCTGAAGGTTTTGAAGAAATTAGGAGAGAGAGAGCGAGCTCAAACTCAAAAGTCTACATTTTGTTGTAGCATGGTTACTATTAGGCCGTTTTTCTATAATTAGTCCAAGAACCCTATCTACTGAGTCTCAAACTCAGTAGATCTAGAGCACTAATAATTTCTAAGATGATCATGGTATTATAGTCTCCAATGTTCAATTTCTTTTCTCCAAGTCTTTTGAATGGTTTGGATCTTAAATGCCAACTCTTATTTTTATGTAGGATGAAAATTATTCTTTTTTTTTTGTTTCCTCCTAGGTGACCTTAACTGTAAAGCATCATTGCTTCATCTTTTTATTTTTATATAATTATTAATGTTTCGTAACAGAGAATACTAATTGACGAACCACTTTTGTTAACAAGTCACGTGCAACTCATGGTGGAAAACAACTGGTAATGACTAAAAGTCGAAGTGTACAAGGTTCACAACCTTAATGCACTGTGGAAATCAAAATTGAAACCTAATTCAACATGGAACAGTGGTTGCTGAAAAAAGAAAACATTTAAATTTCAATTTAACGCATTGAAATTCGGGCCATGAATAGAGCTAATATCAAGAACGTAAAAATAAGCAAAAGGATTAAAAAACGAAATTATAACTTCAAGCAAATAAGAATTAATTGGTCACTAGATGACAGTTTTTCAATAACGACGAGTGCAATAAGTATATAACATGTACCTTTAATCGATAACAATCTTCTAATTACAATGATTGTAAACCCAAAACTTATTCTATACAACAAAAAATCGTTAAAGTACCAATTTAGGATTTATGACACTAGACCCATCAAATTCTAAAAATCTAAATTACTAGATTGACACGATAAAACCTACCAAGGATTTAAAAATTGTTGTCTAAATCCTCAATTTGGTCACCAAAGTCACCCTCAGCCCTAATTTGCGGCCTCCTAGGGTAACCATGGAGAAAATTAGTGATGTGGAATGAAGAAGTTAGGCATTAAATTACAAAAACCTCCCAAAATTTTTAAAACTTTTCCAAAACGATCTTGGTAAATTACATTTCACTCTTTAAACAAAACAAATATGTTATTTACTAAATTGCCACTACCTTATAAGTTCCAAAAATTGTGTTTCAAAATTATTGTTAAATATTTTTTTTTCGGGGTATTACAAGAAGAATTTAGAAGCTTGTTTAGACCATTGTTTAAACACAAGCCTCTCACATGGATCCATAGTAAGAATATTTTGCAGCGGTTATAATTTTTACAAGTACCAAATAACTTCATGCTTCTAGTTGTCGAGGAAGCAGCCAATTAAGACTGAATATACATAGAGTATACATAGAGTAGCCAATTAAGAGACACCAGCACTTAGTCAACCGCAAGCCCAGATGTGGAGACGTGGCCCCGTCTTTGCCACATGCCTTAATCTACGCGCCACCGCCCTGCACCTAAAACGCCACATTTTCCATCATGCAACTACCGGTCCCCAGAGGACACCAAAACCAACCTAATCAAAACCACCATCGACAGAGAAGCAAACCCATCACCGACCGACCAACAACGGAAATTCGAGAGCCCCGCAGCAAGCCATCTTCAATTAGCAAAGCAACCACCATCCGTCGAAAAAACACTCACGGCCACTATGACCCCTCTCCAACAGAAACCTAATCAAACCAACGAGGCCTAACAGCTGACAATCCACACGAAAACTCATCCATCAAGCCTTTCTAGCTAGGGCAAGGGGGAAGGGGGAACAACAGCTGGAGTGGGAAACAAATAACCCTAGAAGAAAACCTTAACCTAGACTCACCTACCTATCTCCAACCCATGCAGCTCAGCACACCCAAACGCCGGGGTGAAAATTAGCCTCCACCCGAAGCCCATCACCACCCACTCGCGGCACACCCTAAGGCTTCCGATAGAATACCCCTACAATAACACAAACCCACCTTCGGCGCTGAAAAGTGAGAAGAAGAATCTAACCAATTGCAGACGAGCGAGACAATGACTCCGACCAGCTCACCAAATCCACACAAAGACCCTAACTATCTATCGATCTAATCTACCAAATCACCACAAACTAAGAAAATCGGTGGTGATGACGGAGATGGTGATGTGCTAAGTGCAGCCGACAAGATCTAATAATCATTTTATTATGTTGTACCTATATTATGTTGTACCTCGTCGTCGAGGAAACCAGCCGTTTGAATAACTAGAGACCTACCGTCCAGGTCTTCACTCTAAATATAACACTCTAGCTCTCTCTTTTCCCTCATACCCACAACTTTTTCACCATCTTTTCTAGTCTTACATTATTTTATGATTAGTAACAATCTCTAAAAACAACAATGTTGCCATAACGTATGCCGCTAAAATTCAAGGCTTTTGTCTTTGATGGCAACAAGCTTATGTCCAAGATCCTGCTTGCTGCTATCAAGGGTGTTGAAATCATCGTGGGAGATGGAGGAGTTGGAAGCATTAAACTTATGGGTGGTTTATATTTTCGATACCAACATGATGTCTTACATAGATCTTAAGAAAACATTGCTTGTCTCAAGCATCATAAGAAAACAATGGATTAGCGATAACAAAACATTTGTTTTATGCATATTCCAATATTGCATATCCCCTTAGAGCCTTTTTTTAATCTTTGATACACTTCCAGGAACTAGTCAATTGAAGAGCATGAAGCATCGGGTTAACGAGCTTGACAAGGAAAATTTCACATGTAAGTTATAGTCTGATCGAGGGTAACGCATTGATGGGCAACCTTAAGTCAATAACATAACAAACATTAAAATCGTACCCTCTGCTGAAGGAGGATATTTTTTTGCAGAAATCGAAGCATATATCATACTAAAGGCAACGCTCAAATCACTAAAGAGAAAATAGAGGCTGGCAAAGACAAAGCTATGGGGATATTCAAGGTTGTTGAGGCCTACCTCCAAGCAAATCTTGATACCTACCACTACAAGAAAAACAAGTTATGCCTACGGTACAGTACCGTAGGGATAAGTGCCAAGTACCGTAGGCATAGCCTATCCCTACGGTACTATACTGTAGCCGTAAGTTGCGATGCCCTAGATCTATGCCTACGGTACTTGGCACCTATCCCTACGGTTACGCCGTGTCTATATACCTATGCCAGATTTGTTTTAAACAACTTATAGTGGCGGTTCTTGGGGCATAGGCCTACGGTTCAACCGTAAGGATATGTTTAATTTTGGAAGCCTATGCCTACGGTTGGTACCGTAGGGAAATGTTTACCCCATAGGTACCCTAAGCTATACCTACGGTATATTCCGTAGGGTAAGGTTAAATTGTAGCCTTTTTAAAAAAATAATAATTGAATCATATCCCTACGGTACCAACCGTAGGTACATGTTCTCCTTTTTTTTTTCTTTTTTCCATGCTGAATTTCTTTTCTGTGCTGAATTTTGTTTCATCACAAAAACCTGTAAATGCAATTGAAATATTATAAACATGTTTTGCAACTGAAGTATTATAAGCATGTTTTGCATTTGCATAAATAGTGCAACGTTATATAACAATAATCTTGTACATCAACTTCCATACAAAAGCGTCAATCTCACCGCTTAATTTCAAAAGCCATCATAAGATCTTAATACTATAATCCTGACCTAGATACTATATGCATCCACCCATATTAGTTGCGAACCACGAACAACTCATGGGAACTAGTCCTCGTTCGCATAACTTGCATCTTGCTCCTCGCCATCATAACCATCCTACAAAATGTAACAAAGCATCATTGATGACTGAGAGGTTGTATCAAAGACTGAGTTCAGTGTGTACTTCCAAAATGGACAATTCTGATTGATGACCCACAAGTAAAATAAACTACATACAAACCAATAAAAAAATATAAACAAAAACATAGCAGAACAATTAGTGGTTGACGGATCACTATGAAAGGAGAGTCACAAAAGAGTGAGAAAGGGAGAGAGAAAGAATGAGCTCAAGCAAAGAAAGGCACATGGGATCAGTTTATAAGCTGAACACAGCATAAGTGTGAAAGACATGTGGACAGGAGAAGATTCAACTATTTTCTTGATTTTTGCACTACAGAAATAATTAGCAAAATGTATTTAAATATGACTATTATGTACATTGATGTGGTTACATCCCCTTAGAAACGTAGAAGTTGTAAAATTAAAATTCAAAAGTTGTCCTTGACATCATTCCGTGATTTCACAACCATTTGAACTTCTTTCGATAGCAACTCAAGAGTTCAGGATCTTGTTGTTTTACAAGGTAAAGTTAAGGCTTCTTTCTTCCATTTCACACCATGTGTTCTATCTTAGCCCGCACAGAAAGCTATGGTTGAAAAGTTGCCCCAAATTACCACCCCATTAAACTCAAAAAAGCCATGAGAAATAAAAAATAAACAGCACAAAGAAAGCCATTTTCCATAGAGGAAGCCAATATAAGTACCAATTCTTGCAAAGCTCAATAACAGCATCTTGATAGCTACTTTTCTTGCCTTGGCTACTCCCACAGAACACACAAATCCTCTTGAATTTTGATTACAGAGTAATCTTGGCTACTCCCACCGGACATACAAAGTTACCTACTCTCTCAGGCACAAGTTTCTTTAGGCCTGCCCTACAGGCTGATTTCGGTTTTACTGTAATCTTTGCTTCATGATTCAACGTCCCATTGGATTTTTCCCACTTAATATGTATCACTTAATATGTAGCCTATTCTAGCTGGTACCAAGTATGAACACTAGCGAATCAAAGTCTGAAAGTACATCACTGAATTTCAGTCCTAGCTAGTTCAAGGCTGGTCATGATTTTCATCTTCAAATTTGTTTACCTTTTCATTTCTTCTATTTTCCAAACTCAGGTTATAGAACCTCTGCCAATCAGTATTCGTTTACCTTTACCATCCAGTGACAAGATATCATAATCAACCCTAAATGAAATAATGGTGTAAGCAGTATGTGGAAACTGTTCCGCGATCAAAAGCCTGGTACCTCTGTTCTGAAACAAAAAACAGCATTAAGGTGTGCCAGATATGCGTTGGAAAGGAGCACTTTGAGCGATTAGGCTACCAGAGGCACATGTTCATGGATTCAATGCTTCATGGTGCAAAGCATACAAAGGAGATCAAGTTATATTCGATACTCCTTGCTCTATACAGTGAGTTTATCTCTATGGTGACTATTTTTAAATTCTTTTTTTTAGCTTCCCTTTATGCCTATTGAAGGCTATCTTCCTTCATCATATTGAATACTCCTTGACTGCTACATTCTTAAGATTGTTATTATTATGCTTGATGTCTTTTTGTTTCAAAGTATAGAAAACATGAGTAGGCCACACATCATATAAGGTGTAATCTTTTGTGACGCGGATTTGAAGTCTTAGGAGAAAGACAAGAGTATTGGGAGAGAGAGAAAAGGAGGGTACGTGTTACAGCAAGGCATAAGGACGAACTGCTTTTAAGGTTTCTTCTTTACGGTGCTTCCCCTTTATCCTACTCCCTTCTCTGAAACTGTTACAACAATAAACCCTCTTTCAACTAACTCTTGAACAACAAATCCTTCAATGTACCCAATTGAACCCATAACCAGTACATTTATAACTTTAGGACTATAGTTTCTATCGGTGAATCAGACGTGATAAGATCTAGAACATTCAAGAAATAGCAAAGGAAATTGAAACTAAATACGGTGGTATCTCATCTATATTTATGCGTCTCATCTATTTGAACACAAATTCATCAAATTTCTATCAGGTCTGTTTCAGTGCTGGTACTAAGGCATCACTCACGGCTGTAGATTGGACAATGACATAAATGCTCAAGCACCCCAACATAATCAGAAGGCACAAGGTGAGGTGAGAAAGGCCTGTAATAGCAAAGGAAATTGAAACTAACTACGGTGGTATCTTCAATCTACAGCATATTTTAGACTCAACTTTGTGATTGGCTGACCAATCACAGAAACAAGAACATATTTTAAGGGCAATCCTATGAACCACACTCATAAACATATAACTTCTCAACCAAATAAACCCTAGATTCATTGCATCATACTCTAATTATCCATACCATCAATTAGCTTGTGTACCGAACAACTTAATCTAAGATTCTACCAAGCAGCAAAATCTTGTATACTGTGAAACCGAAATAAAAAGAAAAGGGGAATTGTTTCACCATAGTTATGTTGCGCCGAATTGAGAGCAGAAGAAGAGAGAAGAATGTTGCGCCAAAGGGGTAGTGTGAGTGATCAACAAAAGAAGAGAGAAGAATGTCATAGCTAGAAGTCTTCACATACTATGCTGAGGTGCTGATCTGAGATAGTTTTTGTGCATATTATCAATTGCCAATTTTTGCCCGGGGGAATCCAATTACAAATTTTCGCCAGCAAAATACTCCCGCCAGGTAGTCGACCCTTTTCTGACGGTAAGCAGCCTTTGGGTTTGCCTTCCAATCGTGAATTTGCATCCGTGATTGGAACCCGCCTGATTGTCCACACAATTCTCACGGTAAGCACCGTCGTGAGTGCCCTTCCAATTAGAAGCAGCACTAATGGCCACGGTACAATATTAACCGTAGGCATAAAGGACTTGTACCTACGGCTCGTTTTATACCGTAGCCCTTTTCATCACCATAGAACAGTTTTAGTGTAGTGTACAATTAGATGGAAATCATACGTAACCCGGACTCAATTATGTGTTTAAGTGTGACTTTTGGTTCCTCGTTTTCTTTTTTTGGGTGGCTTTGGTTCAACTAAGTGGACTTCGGCCTTATAATATTTCCTAAATATTTTTTTATAATTATTTTTCTAAATTGCTTGCTATAAAGTAGAGATCTTCTAAGCTTTTCGTGAATTTTTGCCTGTGGGATTACTTTTTTTTTTCTCACTTTGAATGTAAGAGGAGGTATTGTGAAGTTGTTAGATATGATTGGATTCGGAAGTCGATGCACTAACCAATGTGTCTTTAAGCTTTTAGTGAATATTGATCAAAGTTTGTTAATAAATTATGTAAAAGCAGTTGTAAGCTTAGCTTATTCAACCTCAGAGCTATCAAAACCAAAGCCATAAGTAGAAGGATAAAATAATCTTTCAATTGACAAATGATGAAGTGAACAAAAAAAAAAAGAGCATGCTAGAATTATTAGGGATGGCAATATGGGGCGTCTCGCCCCAACCAAAGTCGTCACATCCCCATATTGCTCTGTTTGATTTGGCACCCTCCCCAAACCCCGCCCTCCCCATCCCATTTGGATCCATCCCGCCTCAGTTACGAAATTCAATAGTATCCAATTCTTTTTGTTTTAAACTAGTCACATTTTTTTCACAAAAATATTATTTATTTCGGTTGGTAGTAGCGGTGGGCGGAGGTGGTTGTCGGAGTTGGGCAGTTGGCACCGGCCGATGGCAGTGGCTGCCGGAGTTGGACAACATCAAGCGGTGTTTGTTATAGTTGGTAAGCGGCGATGACTGCCATAGTTAGCCAGTGGCAGTTGGCGATGGTCGGTGGTAGCAGTGACTGTCCCCGCATGGCAATGGTGGTGGCTGTTGTCGGCATGTTATGTATTTATGTGTGTCTGTGTGTGTGTGTGTGTGTGTGTGTGAGAGAGAGAGAGAGAGAGAGAGAGCAATGTCTTTGGGTTAAGTTGTTGAAACTAAATTCGGGCTAAGTTGGGATGGAAAAAGTTCAAATAGCTCCAATTACGTTAGCTCCCCCATTTGCCTCAAATCTACTTATGGCTTACCCAGATAAGTACCACGTGGGCTAAGACGGTGCGGAGCTCAATCCAGACCCCCAAATTGACATCCCTACGTATTATATTCGGGTATTGTGTTTTCCCTTTAGCCAAATGCTAAAACAAAATTTTAAAAGCTAAATTAACTTGCATACTGGAATTTATCCACCACATGTTCATTGACAACTCCTCTCAGATTGACCATAACAAGTTTCATTGACAACTTTTATGGAAAAATATTAGCGACCGCACCATATGTTGCCACTTGAACTCATTTTTTTGTTTCAATACTCAACAAAGGAGATTCAAAGAGGAAAAAGAGTCGCCAATTTCTTATCATTTTGTGGAACCTTTTCATTTAACACTTGAGAATTGGCAACAAGTTTGTATAGTTCCAAAACATAAGGGGTATATATTTTGACACTCTCAAGGCTAAGACAAAAATTGTCTCCTTTCTAAGCAAGTTGTTTATGTCGATCTATTATTAGGAAGAGTAGTGTTGAAAGTTGAAACACAAAAATGCCCAAATTCTTTATGGACCCTTAATTGTGTTCGCCAAATTCTCACCAAATGCTTGAGGTAGACTTCGACCGAAGAGTCGAATTGAATTTATGTGCAAGGACGTTTGATATACAAGGCAACGATTTACTTGTTGTTGGGGTGGTTACAGCCTTCTACAAAACAGAGGGCTTTTCCCCATAATCAAGGTATTTTTGCAAAACAGATGATTCTATCAACTACAATAAAGTACAAGAAAATAGCACGATCAACTCACATGACTATTAAAGTAAGAAGAGCTATTCTTATGAGCGAAGAGAATGAGGCTAAATTTAAAATGGCAGTCCACCTTTTCCCTTTTCTACTACTATGAGAAGGTTGTCCACATCATTGATAAATCAATGATAAGATTAAGTCTGGTATCCATTTGGATTATCTCAAGCTTCTAGTTATCAAGGATTCAGGCAACGATAAACAAATCAACATTGATGTGCTCAAGTGACAGCCGACTACAACTAGTAGATTCAATCACAGACAAGTATACCAAATCCACAGAGGCAAGTAGATATCTGAATGTCGTACTTAAGATTGTGTCTGTTCTCAATAAGTACGAGAAGCCTAGATACAATCCAACTGGAACTGGAATTTTTCCAGGTCCTTGAACTTGTAAACTAAGCAGTTGTGATCCAGTGTTTTAAGAAATGAATTTTTCCAGGTCCTTGAACTTGTAAACTAAGCCTAGATGCAATGTCGTAGTTATCAATGAATTTTGATCCTATTTGGAAATCATTGAGTTTTAACCGTTTAAATTATTCTGGAATCTTCGTCAGTTGGATTCTTGGAATCGTCTTGTAATTCTTTCGTTGGTCCTAGTACGACCTTACTGAGCTCTTAAAAGCTCACCCTTCGTTTGACTCTCTTCTGTAGGTGATGATCAGTAGTAGATTGCTCGGGAATGGGTTAGAGACTGAGTGAGATTCCAATGAGCCCATCATCACGGTATAGTAAGACCCCTGCATGGGTCGGTACTGTTATTTGATCTTAGGAAAATTGAATTGCGAAGAACCTAAACTGTAATAGGTTAAGCTAAGCAGTTGTGATCCAGTGTTTTGAGAAATCTGAGTTGATGCTGAATTAGATGATTTGGAATATGTGTTAGTGAACAGTTCTGACAGGTTTGATGTGATCTAGTAGGTTAACGACCCGGGAGTTCGGGGCTACGGAGCTTCGAATTTCTGAGGCATTACAACCGGAGGTCATACAGGTGCCGTACTGGAGGGCATACAGGAAGCCGTACTAGAGGTCAGAGATCTTAGTTCTGGAGATGCCCCATGTAAAGCAACAACAGCAAATCCCAAAACCCTTGGCTGCAGCTCTCAACACTTTGAATCAAATTCTGGCACTCATGGCCCAGAATATGGTTAATCAGCAACATGATATACAAAACCCTACTCAGCCGCATCCACAGCCAGCCTCATGAGGGGAGTACCCTGAGCGAGTTTAATGTTTCAAATGTGGCAAACTTTAGTGGGTTAGTGGACTCTACAGAGGCAAAGGCTTGGATTACGGAGATAAAGAAGATCTTTTGGGCCATAAAATGCACCGAGAAATAGAAGGTCAAATTTGCGGTGTATAAGCTCAGGGGTGAGGCCGATCAGTGATGGAAAATGGCAGAGACTGGTATGACTCCTCAACATAAGACTGAGATGACTTGGGAACGGTTCAGGGATCTGCTTGAGAATAGGTCTTTTTCTGTGAGCTATCGTGAGCAAATGTTGAAAGAATTCGCCAATGTGATCCAGGCGGATCCAGAGACGGTGAATGAGTTTGAGGTGCGGATTCTCACCTCTGGCGAGGTTGGTAACAAGGATATTACCTACTGAGGCAGACAGATGTCAGAAGTTCGAGTGGGGACGTAAGCGAGGGCTGAGAAATTGGGTGATTTATGCTCGTTTATCGAGTTACGTTGAGTGTGTTGATCTGGCACATGAATTGGAACAGTCCAAGTCGGACAATAAGAAGAGGATTGAACAAAGATCAATCCTCTTCTAGTTGCTCAAAAGACACCAAGGATCCCTTATAGGGAATGATTGTAGGAGAAATAGAAAAAATAATAAATGACAACTTATACAAAGTAGAAAAACAAAGATCAGTGACAAAATTAAAGATGAATTAAATAGATCCAGCTATTCTAAAACAACAGCAATATAAACAAGAAAAAAAAAGAGTCGTATCAGAAGTAATAAAGCATTTGCTTATATGAATTTATGGAGTGGGGGAACCGACCAAGCTATATATGTAAGAGCTTGGAATCCAGAACTAAATTTAGAAAAAGATTCTAAATTCAACAATGCCCCTATAAGGAAAAATTTAAAACAAGAATTTATTTCTAAGAATGGAATAAGTGAGCCCGTAAATCAATATATATATATATATATATATATATATATATACATATATATATATATATATATATAGGGGTTCGCTACACACCCACCGGTGGGGAAAAAAAAAATTCCCACCCAATCGCTTGACAGTCATGCGATTGCATAAAAAAAAAAAAAAAAAAGGACGGCTGGACTGGGCCATTTATGGCGAAAAGGGCTAATGATTGGCGTTGGGCCAATCGCCCGACTTCATGCGATTGGCCCAATGCCAATCGCACGGTCCATTTTTTATTTTTTTTGCCTCCCCCACGTGTCCCCACCCCCTCCCTTGGCCCCCCCCCCCCCCCCTCCCTTCGGCAGATTCCCCCAGCAGCCCCTCTCACTTATAATATTCGGCAGTAACCCCCTCCCTTGGCCCCCACCCCTCTTCCCCCTCCCCACTTGTCCATTTTCCCCCCCCTAGCCCCCACCCCCCTCCCCACTTGTCCATTTTCCCCTCCTAGCCCCCACCCCCGTCCCCACTTGTCAATTTTTTTTTCCTAGACCCCCACCCCCCTTCGGCAGACCCCTCTTTTCCTCCTCCCTCTAATTTCCTCCCATGTTTTGGCCCCCACCCCTCTTCGACACATGGCACAACATCAGTTGCCCCCCCCCCCCCTCCCACGGCTCACTTTTCTGTCTATAAAAACCCTCTTCCCCCGAATTATTTCTTACGCTCTCATCAATCTCCCTATCTCACCTACATAATCTCCACAATTTTTTATCGTCAAAAAAATTTACGCTAGAAGATCGGTGGATTTCTTCGTCATTTTTTTTCAAGTCAAAACAAGTAAGTATTTTGAATTTTCTTATAATTCAATGTTAATTTAAATTGTTGTTACGCTTAAATTGTTCTTACCATAGTCTAAAATTCGTGTTTAGGGCGTCAAAATTACGTTTTTACAAATCGGGGTATTACATTCGAAAGATTCGGTAATAGCGATTTTTTAGGGCGTCAAAATTATGATTTTTCACGAATTTATAAACAAATAGCTAGAGCTAGATTTTGCCAAAGTGCAAAAAAGAGACCCTAGTTATTTTTAAAATATCTGTATCAGGTAAAAATTTCAGATTTTTCCAAATACTGGAAAGGGGTTAACTGATACGCGCAACCTTGTAACTTCGCAGTGTAATTTAAAATATCAAGCTAGCGCGGTTTCGCGCGAAAATTTTTTGAGAGCCCTAGGATGTTGGAAAGTTCCATTCCCCATGAATTCGGGCCATTCCGAAGCCGGTAGGAATTTTTTGCCGAACGGGCTTTGAAGCGCGCGATCCGGACATCGGTTCGGGATTTTCTGACGCAAAATCCCAAAAATGCTTTTTAGATCAAGGATGGACTCAGCAACCTTAGAATAGCGTCTTAAAGCACTTTTTAGATTTTTTCCGATGCCAGGGGGCATTTCGGTCATTCGCCGCCCGATAGGGGTATTTTCGTAATTTTGCCCCTTTCAACTTTTTTGAGCGCCTTTTCAGTCCGTAAATGTAAGCAAACCCTCGCGAAGGCGGCTAGGGTTCCATTCCCCAGGAATTCGGGCCATTCCGAAGACGGTAGCAATTTTTTGCCGAACGGGCTTTTTAGCGCTCGATCCGGACACCGGTTCGGGATTTTTTGACGAAAAATCCCTAAAATGCTTTTTAGATCAAGGATGGACTCAGCAACCTTAGAATAGCGTCTTAAAGCACTTTTTAGATTTTTTCCGATGCCAGGGGGCATTTCGGTCATTCGCCGCCCGATAGGGGTATTTTCGTAATTTCACGCTGTCAACTTTTTCGAACGTCTTTTCTGTCCGTAAATGTAAGCAAACCCTCGCGAAGGCGGCTAGGGTTCCATTCCCCAGGAATTCGGGCCATTCCGAAGACGGTAGCAATTTTTTACCGAACGGGCTTTTTAGCGCTCGATCCGGACACCGGTTCGGGATTTTTTGACGAAAAATCCCTAAAATGCTTTTTAGATCAAGGATGCACTCAGCAGCCTTAGAATAGCGTCTTAAAGGACGTTTGAGATTTTTTCCGATGCCAGGGGCATTTTCGTAATTCGCCGCCCGAGAGGGGTATTCTCGTAATTTTACGCTTTCAACTTTTTCGAACGTCTTTTCAGTCCGTAAATGTAAGCACACCCTAGCGAAGGCTGATTTGAAGCCGTTTCGCGTGGCGTTGGGGTCCTAATGAACCCCGGGCCATTTCGGTGATTTGCCGCTCATCGGGTTCTATTTTCCTAATTTTACATTACACGAATTTCCCGAACTACTTTTAGTTCAGGAAAGGGTGTGAGACATCCGTAAAGTTATACTTTAAAGTTGTGAATTAGATAAAGCTTGTTGGGGCGATGACTGAAAAAACTATGAAGCTTTTCTGATGGCAGGGGGCATTTTGGTAATTCGCATTCCCGAGAGGGGTATTTTCGTTACTTTGCCCCTTTCAGTTTTTCAAATGACTGCTTCGTCCAGAAATGTAAGCAAAGCACCTGAAAGGTGCTTTCGAAGCTGATTTGGGGCGTTATGGTGATAATGAACCCCCGGGGGCATTTCGGTAATTTGCCGCTCATCGGGGGCTATTTTGGTAATTTTACATTATACAAATTTTCCAACAATTACACTGCAAATAGAGTCCATTCTTCTTTTATTTAATTCTATGACTTGTTGAGAATGATATAATTTTTATTTTTTAGATTTCAGTATAAATATGGATGCAACTGGAACTGGAGGAAATATTTTTTGTGAAGGTTCTGATCCACCTTACTTGGATCAAGTTTTTCAAACACTTGACGAAGTCGAAGCATACTACAGAGCATATTCGAAAACGATGGGTTTCGGTATTCGAACTAAGACGAGTAGAAAACGGGTGAATACCGATCAAATTGGTGCAAGGTTATTTGAGTGTCATAGAGGAGCACCGCATGTACCCCCGGTCGTTCGGATCAGTGACGAAGGGACAACAAGACAAAGAAAACGCGACACATTTCCGGGTACCGGCTGCAAGGCCCATGTGTATGCAGTACACCGGAAAAAAGAAAACCACTGGGTTGTGACGGGATTGGACTTGAGCCATAATCATCAGTTGTGCACCCCTAGTATGATTGGTCAAATTCATCAACACCGAGAAATACGCGCGGCACAGAGACAACTGATTTCAACAATGGCCGACGCTAAAATTCCACCTTCTAAGATGATGGGGGTTTTCTCAGCCCAGGCTGGGGGGATTGACAAGTTGAGTTTCAACGACGTAGACCTTCGAAATGAACTTCGTGCTCAGAAGAGAGAGTCTTTCGGTAGGAATGATGCTCAAGCTACCATTGATCTCTTCAGGTGCCTTCAGAGTGAGAATTCTGGATTTTTCTACAGTATCCAACTCGATGATGAGAACCGCATTAGTACTATATTTTGGGCGGACCCCCGTTCTATAGCTGCTTACCTAAATTTTGGGGATGTTGTGACGTTTGACACCACATACCGCACCAATAAGTACTCTATGCCTTTTGCTCCGTTCACGGGGGTGAACCACCACTATCAGTCAATCTCGTTTGGCTTTGCCCTGCTTAGGGATGAGACGGAGGAGTCATTTACGTGGTTATTTGAAACGTGGCTTCAAGCAATGTATCGTATTCCTCCACAGACCATCATCACCGACCAAGATCTGGCAATGAAAAATGCAATCGCTAAGGTCCTTCCAGATACTCACCATGGCCTGTGCACGTGGCACATAAGCAACAAATATCCCGAACGGCTTCACCATGTATATGCAAACCATCCGGAATTCAAGACTGACTTTAATACATGTGTGAAGAAATCGTTGACGGTAGACGTGTTCGAGGAGAGGTGGGCCACGTTAATGGATGACTACTCTTTGCACAATCATGACTGGTTACAATCGTTGTATGCGATCAAGACACAGTGGGTCGGTGCCTACACCAAGAAGTTTTTTGCAGCCGGAATGACTACGACCTCGAGAAGCGAAGCTATGAATTCATTCTTTGATGGGTACGTAAGCCAGTCTTCAAGTATAGTGGAGTTCGTACTGGAGATGCAGAAAGCCGTTGATAGGCAATTTTACCGTGAGAGAGAAGCCGACGCGGCTACGGCTTACAGAGAAAGAGCCATAGCCATACTACTCTTTTCACCTTTGGAGGCTCATGCGGCTCAAGTCTATACCAAGGAAATGTTTAGACAGTTTCAAGTTGAACTACTAAAGTCGAATCAATATGGCATGACAAAGTTGCACGAGTATTCCACCAGAGAGCTTAAGGTTTATGCTTTGACGAACGTCACGAATTTTCCCAATCCGTGCTCTTCGTCGACTCCGAGGAACAGAAGACATTTTACCGTGGCTAAATGTATGGACACCGGGTTGGTAAATTGCAACTGTCAATTGTATGAGCATAAAGGTATACTTTGTCGACACGCGTTGAGGGTTCTGATCTCGAAGAATGCTAGTGAAATCCCTCAACAGTATATCTTGGAACGGTGGACGAAGGAAGCCAATAGAGTCCACGGTCACATTCCTTACGTGCCCAATGTTTCAGTTGATTTCGAGCAATCTGAGCCGCTGCGATATAATCACCTTTGTAACATCATGCACAGTTTATCATTGGATGCAGCGTCAACGTTTGATGGGTACAAGTATCAAGTTGAAGCAGCCGCACGGGATACGGCTAAGCATGCACAGTTTAGGATGGCTGATCCACAAAGACGGGACACTCCGACTACTCAGATGACTCGCGCAGGTAGGTTGAAGCGAGGCAAACAGCCAGCGATTGACGGCACGAGCATGCAAGGAGTGGAGGACGACATTTTTGATACAATAGTTTCTCAAACAAAAGGGCGAAAATGAGAAACACGAATAAAGAAGCAGATCGAAAAAGAAACGGGTCAAAAAAAATTGCGAAAGTGTGCGTTGTGTAATAAGATGACTGATCATGACAAGAGAAACCATTATAAAGCGTTAGGTCTTGCACCTGGCAGTATGGTCGAGGAGGACTATGATGATGAAGAGTGTTAGGGTTAATGTTTCAGTTGTATAACGAATAACGTTTATAATGTTTATATTTGTGATTTGATTTGTTGAATCTTTAATTTGTGATTTGGTTTGTTGTTCCGAAAAATCTCACAATTTTTTTTGTCATTTCTTTTTTGCTCATTGCACCTCAGGCGCGCTAGTTAGTCCATTCGTAAGAATTTCGGCGAAAAACGAGACACATTATTTTTTGGGTTTTCCTAGGAAGGGCCTATTCGGGCACACTTTAGGGCCCAATTCATAGCTTCCGAAAAATCTCGCAATTTTTTTTGTCATTTCTTTTTTGCTCATTGCCCCTCAGGCCCGCTAATAGGCCATATATATGAATGTAGGTGAAAATCGAGACAAATAATTTTTCAGAAAATCCTATAATGTATGAATATTCGTGCACACTGTATCGCCAAATTCGTAGCAACAATAAAAAAATTATGAACATTTTATTCAGGGGTTCTTTGCTCATTGCACCATAGTCACGCTAATTAGGATAATGGTAATGAAGCCATCTAGCTTCATTTTTTTCAGCTCCCAGGCTATCCTATACCTAAACGTCAAGGCAGCCTTCCTTGTCCACGACGTATATCTGAGCACCTCCGAGCGAGCAATGTAGTCCATGTACTTGAGGACGTAAATCCCGCAATCATGACTGTTATATTGCTTTGGTCGGTCCTGTATCGTCTCGACCGTCCAAGGATCTACCGTCGAATTCCTGGTGATGGATTCCCCAGAATAATCTCGGCACGCTAGCGAGAAGATAGTAGTCTGCATCCAACAATAAAAAAAGGTCATCAATATATGTTACGATAAGAATATACTATGAGCCAAGGTCAACCGATAAAAACTAACCACTGCAGTGATGTACTCGCTGTATGTCTGTGCCAGCGACCGATAGGGAGAGTCCTCCCGTAGGCTATCGTATATGTAGACCGCTCTGTTCGCTGGATAGAGAACTAATAGGAACCAGTGGTGTTCGTGATGGCAAGGCATCATGACAAGGTTCGCATGAGCAGCGTGACATTGATTCTCTGCGGTCAACATGGCTAACAGGTTTCCAGCTGGTTTCCACTTACCCATGCCTGCCCCTCGCCTCCTCGATTCTGTGAACTCCCTCATGCTGGTCACCATTAATGGGACAAGATAAGTGGGATACATGTTAAGCTTCAAATCTTCGCGATGGTTATAACGTAGCTCTCTAATCCGGAGCAGATCTATATAAGCGTTCATGACAAAATTTGAAATATCTGTCTCCGGTGCCAACATTCTCACATCCGCGTGACCTAGCAATGTTCCAAGAGGAAAGTCTGTTGAATCGTTGACAGGCTCAGGCCCGAAGTAGTGCCGGTCGATCCAACCCCGCTTCCATCGCCCCAATGGCTTTGTCGCTTGTCCTTTATCCGACCGGTTGCTTGGGCGCGAGGCCTGGATTCCTACTTGGGTCACCTGACTCTGGCGCTGAGAGTCGTACGTGTCAGGAGGCAAGCGACTAGACGGCTCCCAGAATTCACTCTGGGGCACAAAGTCGTACGTGTCAGGAGGCAAGCGACTACACGGCTCCCACACCTGACTCTGGGGCTGAAACCCGTACGCGTCAGGAGGCAAGCCACTAGACGGCTCCCACACCTGACGTTCGGGCTGTGGGATGTACGCGTCAGGAGGCAAGCCACTAGACGGCTCCCACACCTGACTCTGGGGCTGGGGCTGAGAGCCGAACGGGTCAGGAGGCAAGCGACTAGACGGCTGCCCTTGGTAACCCCGGTACGCAAGACTAAAGTGGTGAAGATCAGTCTTGTACGACTCAATGGAGCTCTTGAAACTGTCAGGCGCATGCGCGACATACCAGTCAAACCGCTCGAGCTGCTTGAACATCTCAGTGCCCTTGTCAACCTAAAAACATGCATAGAAAAATCACCGTCATCATTTCAGGCATGGTCGAGAAGGTGCGCAAATAAATATTGAAACAACACTAAGCTGACTTACAATGCTCAAGGCCCAGAACTGGGAATCGACCTCACGTGGCGCGTACGGTGGCGCCCGCACTTGGGAAGGGCGATCCACCCCCGTGCGCGTCACCTTGAGAAACCACTGTAAGTATTCCTCAGTACTGGTGCCGTCGTCCTTGAGCGATACAAGGCTATCATATGTTTCCTGCCAGGTATTCCACTGTTGCACCTCGTCACCCAACAAAATCAAGGCATCAGCCACCTCGAAGTTCGGCCCTCGACCACCCCTGTATGGCCGCATGTCTACAGCGGGTTTTGGTATCCCTTGTGGACAGCCAGCTTGCTTCATAGCTCGATCGGGCATCTGAAACTCACATACTTCGAAGTGAATAAGTGGCACCCGAACCAAACCTGTCAGCACGTACGACACCGGAAGTTGCCAACACGACTCATCCAACCGATGCATCACCTTCCCATATGGCTGCCACGTCACCTGGGATGCATCCATCATATCTAGTTCCCCCCGATAGAACATTAGATGGTGGTGAGGGTCAACCCGTCTCCTCCGTTTGGTCGTAGGTCCCCAGGCCCACACCCTAGGCCACATCTCATCGGAATCAGCTACGGGCTGTGGACGACCCGTGGGTAGCCTCTCGTAAGACCAAACCTGTGAATGCAAACATTATATGGAATTAGTAATTAATCACGAATATATTGACACGTCAACCAAGAATATAAATGCTCAAACCTGTAACAGAGTGATGCAGGCGGCAATGGACTTGGCACCCTTTCTCGTAGCTTTGTGCAATGCTCGATATAGGTGCGCAAGGACAGCTGAACCCCACGAATACGAGTATACCTCCTCAAGATCCTCCAAGAACACCATATACTTCGGATGCACCGTGTTTTTTTTTTGCGTCGGAAGTAATATAGATCCAATAATATACAAAAGGAATGCCTTCGTATACGTCGAAAAATCATGAGAGTGTATTCATCCGGTAGCTCGCCGTACTGCTCTCTCAGCCATTTAAGTTTTATGCCGTTGGTTGTAAGAGCG